>CABFVZ010001343.1:71303-97515 GCA_902151445.1 Timema monikensis
CCACATTATGTGTCTCTCATAGTTACTTTTTTATTTTTAATCATACATTGGTTAACAATATAGCATTAGGAGTAAATTTCAATCATACTTGGGGAAAAAAATGTGTGATAGTGCAACATTTTCATAATCTATATAATCAGACTTTTGAAATTGATAGGTGCTAACCCATGACTAATCTCAGGAAAGGCTTTTTTAGTTGTCTGCATTAAGATTTAAGTATTGATTTCTTAGTTGAGTAATTGCTAGTAAGATTTTAATAAAAAATAGTAAACTATTAGTGGATTTCAATTCTGATTTTGATGAGACCTTTCTTTGAGTATAATAATTAATTTGTTTTATGGCAAAATATTGTGCATCAAAAAATCTAATTTTTATTTCACTCACACTTACTGATTATATGGCATTAGGAACTCTAAAGTTTATTGCCGCACCTACAAAAGTACACCACTTATCCCTATCCAGTCCACCTCATTACACCCTATCTCTCTCAGGTTCATTATTGATTGGCTATCCTTCCATTTGATTATAAGTCATCCCATTAGGTTTGCCAGTCGGTACCCTGAAAAAATTTCTAGAATCTTCCATTTGTGCTGCATGTCCTGCCCATTGTAATATAGAAGACTTGGTTATCTTAACAAAGTCTTGTTGTGAGTACATGGTATCTAACTCATCATTATGTAACCGCTTCCACTCCCTACCAATTTATTATCTGAGATGGTGTGACATCACATTAATTTCAAAATTTTCTTACTTTTTTAAAATAGTGAAAATTCTAAGAAAATCAAATAATTTTTGGGACAGTTTGTTTGCTTTTTACATCTCTCAAGCAAAACCAAGATAGACATGCCTGTTAGTCATTTTCATTATTTAAGACCTTTGTGAATTTAAAGCATTTTACTTAATTTTTAAATCAAATTTGGTACACACACACACTTGAGCCAAGGAGTATAATTTATTAATTTTTTCCCTCCATATTGGTCAGCATTATGAAGCCATCAAATAAATAATGTTTTGGGTGTGTTTGGTGAAACTTGTTTTTATCATTGGCTAAACTATAAAACGGAATGCTTAAACCTGAGAAAAATATTTTGACTTCAAGAAAAATTAGACTAAATTTAACTGTTTTAAATTGATCCACAGATTTGGTTGCTATTGAAAATCAACATTTGTTATATTTGAATCAATATTGAACCCTTTTTTATAGCCTAATGCTAAAAGCTAGTGAAGTGGACTAAATTTTGAGCTATGACCATATGATATTGCTCTTGTACTGTATGGAAAGGGGCACTCTGGTTTTTAAACAGGCAAATTATTGAGCAATCTTCATAAGCATAAAATAAAATGTAATCGCCTCATCAAATGATTTATTTTATAGCTTCAGCCAATTTCTTGTGTTTAATCATCCTATAAAAAATAACTTTGAATCATTCATTTAATTTTATGTAGCAAAGTAAAATTATACCTAAATGTTGTGTGTAAATGTGTGTTCCTTTACAAAAATTATAATACTTTTTATTTTATCATTTTAAGTGTTCATATTGTATTATTTAGTTTAAGTTGTTGAATATGTAATATTATTTTTTCCAAAATTGTAATTTTAAATAAATGAGTTTTCATATAATATAATAAATACTTTTTTTATTATTAATAGTTTTATAAACAAAATATTACAAAAGAAAGCCTTGAAAAATAATGCAAGAATAAGTTGATATGGTAAGCATACATTATATTAAAGGTTTTATTTATATTCTTAAAACTATAGAACAAAATCCTTAAGAACCTTGTTGTTAATTTTATGAGTTCTTATGTTGTATGGAAAATACAATAGTAACATTTTATCGTTGTTGGAAGTAAAAGTAATGACATTAACTAATAACTTAGAAAAAACACACCCTGACTAAAAATGGCACAAATTGGTATACAGTATATTATAAAAGGTATGGCCAGGGTGTGACACAGATTTCTAAAAAAGCTTGATTTAATTTTATTTTGGCTAGGTGAAAGCATTTTTTTGTATTGACACTATTATTGACCATATTATTCAGAACGTGGAGTAAAAAACATTTACTCAATCAGCTTTTAGTTTTTAAAAAACAAGATAATAAATACTCTTCAACATCAAAAATCCCTCATTGGGGGTTGCATGAACATTTTAGACCGAAGGAGCCCTTGCATCATAAAAAAAGACATGCTGGAGCCTTCATAGAATTGTTAACACTAATATTATGAACATTCATTAAGGACAGTTAACTTTTACAACTAGAAAAGTATACAACAAATGGAAAATATTACACGTTCTGGCCGCACCTTTTGCAGATGTCTTTTATTCAAGATTAAAAAAATTGTCACTCATAATCATTGATATTAATTTATATTCTGATAATCAAATAAAGAATATTCTAAAATTTCTTCACCGAACCTGGAAAAACTATATTGGAACCCAAAGGCCCCACCCCGCGGAGCACAGGGTAAAAAACACGGGCCTCATGCATTTCTCTGCTGTTAGTATACCAAACCAGGATTTGAAATCTAGTCTGAGTGTCTTATTTTCTAAATGGTTTCCCACTCTCCACATGAATGTGGGTGCATTTCCTCTCAAATTATACCTTTTTCATTCCTATTTTGTAGGGGTCTGCGAGCTTGGGTTTTTTCATTCAAGTCAAACTCGAGTTGAGTAGTTCTAAAAGCTCCAAAGTTCGAGTCAAGTTTGAGTATTCATAATTTTAAAATGTTAAAAAAAGTATATTAAAACACATGTTCTTAAAATATGAATGATACTCTTTTTATAAATAGTAAATATTTTTTAAAAAAAAGGTTAAATAATAGAAATATCGGTTTTTAAACTAGAAATAACACTTAAAAAACACAATTTAAAAATAAGAACACTCAAATAAAAATCTAACAAAAAAATAATAATTAAAATGGTTTCAACACTCATGAACTCAAGGACATTAAAATTACACTAAAAGTTATAAAACAAATTTAATAAAATGAATAATTGCATGATGGCTTGGAAATGTATAACAAGACTGTAGAAACACTGTACAGTGATGTAAAGTAAGTGATAGTGAAGGGAGCCAACCTGAACAAATAGTTAGGTTAGGCCTAGATAGGAACAAACACACTTCTCTCTTTATGTCTTCTTAAACTTTTACACTTTCCACTTCTTTAAAACTTCCACAGTTGTGCATTAGTTTGAATTTTCAGGAATATTACTTTTTCATTAATGTCTTTTCATATGAAAAATAAATATTTCCGAAAATTCAAAACAATGTGCAATTGTGGAAGTTTGAAAAAGTGGGAAGTGTAAAAGTGTAGGAAGAAATAGAGAAGGTTGTTTGTTTATATTTAGGCCTAACCTAACTATCCTTTCAGGTTGGCTTACTTCACTATCACTTTACATTATTGTAGAGTTTCTACACTGTCTTGATGAAAAGTTAATACAAGTGACGTTAATAAGTTAATATTTCCCCAAAATATGCTTCAATAACTTAATTTACCGTATAAGAAAACGTAAGAATCATAAACAATGAGAAATTTGAAGTGTTTCGTATTTTGTTTATTATTCCTTGGTGTAATCATGCTTGATCACATCTTCTGTTCCATTTCCATTCCTCTATGCGGAGTTGAACATGCACATTTTACGGGCTCTCGTTAGACATTATTTTAATGAGAAATTTATTTCAATTTAATTTTTAATACTTATTAAAGTTATGCTCACACTCTAAAATTAAAAATAATATTTCTAGCAAACAATATGAAATAGTAAGGTTGGTAAAAAAATATGTATTGCAATGAATAAGATCAACATTGATTTTAAACAGGTTAACAAACATAATTATATAGCTAAATAGTAACTAAACTAGAGCTAGTTTTGTAGCTAAACATATTAAATAATACGAGTTTTAAATATCTTAAGTTTGAAAACATTTAATATATATAATATTTTTGATATTACATTTTTAATTTAACATAAATTATTATTTTAGAAAGAGACCAGGTAAAAATAATAAAATAATCGTTCAATTATTTAGTAATCTTTTTAGCTATTTTTATTTTCATTGCTTTGTCATGTAAATACAAGTAAACAACTTCAATCAATTATAATTCAAAATGGATGACAATATTGAATACATTTACCGGACGAAAGGGGTTTTAAAGCTCTATCATGTTATTATTGTGAAAATTGAAATTTGTTTTTAACACTTTGTTAAGTAACCGAAGTAAGTGAAAATGCTGATATCATCTCATTTAAATAGACAAATAGACTATGCTTACTTTTGCATTTTAAAAATTGATTATTAAGTACATCAAGTGGAAGCTCGAAAATGACGAGCCTACAAAATTTTGGTCTTGATCTCGAGCTTAAGCGAAACGCTCGAGATCCAAATATGAGTACGCACAGAGCCCTACTATTTTGATTAGATATCATGCTAAGATTTAGTAATGAATCAGTGTTTACTATTTCATATGTGCAATGTGCTCCAGCTAATGAAAAAGCTTGGTCAAGAATCAAGAAATGCACAAAAATAAATCAAATGCCCACTTAACAAATGTAAACCTAAAGAGATAGATACTAAATGAAGTTGACCTCGGAGATTGAGGTAAAGTGCTCACCTCAGGACCCAATGTTCGTTGTTTCAAACCCAGCCAGGGTCGACGGATTTTTCTTGAGTGATAAAAATCCATATTACAACTTCCTTTAGAGCGGAAGTAAAGCCATCAGTCTTATGTTGATTCTGGCATGCAAAAGAACTCTGGAAGGTATGTGAAAATACTTTTACTGGCAAAAATGGTAGGCCCTTTTGTTCTCGCCTATAGAAATTATTGTGTGCTGATATAATCAGTCGTTTAGAAAGGTGCACATTAAATACCTCAAATAAATAACAAAAATAAATATTAAATTAAAAACCTTTTTATCATTTAAATATAAATTAATATTGATCTAACCTGCTTCGGTAGCCGCATGGTCTTAAGCGTCACTCACGCAATGATCGAGATTAAAATCCCCCGCAAAGTGAACTGAGGCTGTTTTTTTATAAATGGTTTAACCCTTGCTCTTTATGCAAATGTGGGTACACTATCTCTAAATGCAACTTTCCTCATCCAACACATTATTGTAATTTATAAAAATGTGTATAATCTGAACATGTAGTAAAATGCAGTGCCTGGAAAACAAAAAAAGCAAAGATTTACAAATTTATGCTTCAGAATAGCTACTCCTCCCACCGCCATCTTTCTATTTTAGTAGCAGTGACACTGGATAACTGGAAGGTGGATTTTTAAGCCACACAATTTCCATTTGAAGCCATAATTATCTTCGCAGTCTGACAACTGTGAGAGGGGATGTAGGCGAGGGGGAAAATCAAATGTTTGAATATTGATGCATCAGTATTATTAAAATTGAGTCATACATCCATTGCATAAAAATTATCCACTAATGACGCAAAGCTAAAAAACTATCTAAAAATTCAAAATGAATAAAATGTATCTATAAACTACATTTCTTCAACCAGGGGATCATGAACAGAGTTTATGTCAAAAAGAGCATTATCTGTGGTGTACCAAAAAATGACATCATAAAAATTTTGGGCCCTACTCATGACGTTAATTTCAAGGTGATAATGTCAGGACATTTTGTATTTCAAATAGATTATTTTAGCAGTAAAACTTTAATGATCAGTGAAAATGTGATGGTTATAAAATAAGGATGGCACAGATAAAGCCAACAAACTATGCTCCTTTTACCCTGCAAGGTAACACATTCTTACCATGATGGATTACATGTCAGGGTGATCCAACGTTTTTCATCACAAGGGCCAAATCTGATTGTCATTTTGCAACTCTGGCTGAATATATAATTAGTAATCCCATAAACTTAATATAGGCCTACAAATGACACTAAAAAACAATTACATTGTAATTTTGGATTGTAGACTTCAAAAATTTACTGCAAAAAAAGTTTATTGATCTCCTAAAAATGTATAGTTAAATAAGCACGCACATACATTAAGGAAAACAGCTTAGGATTATAAATATATATTTATACATATTTTTATTAATCAAACAAATGATTAGTAAAATGCAATTATGACTTTTTTTTTTAAATATTTTCATTTGAATCATTAACTATTTCACATCTTCCCCCTGTACCGTTTGTTTGCAGTATTCAATTACTTTTGGTTCCGGTTTTAATAAAGTCGTCCCCAAACCGCACTAGTTTAATGTGACGCAGCACGGTTTGGAGCGTCAATGGCTTGCGTCCAGTCATGTCGGAGAGTCGTGCCAGCTATAGCAGAGTGCCCACCAGGAGCGTAAGGAGACAACCTCTTGGTGGGCGTGCCTGAAGGAAGGCACTTTTGTGTTTGTACAATGCGGCAATTAGACAATCCTGAAAGAACTAAAGGTTCATTTTTGTCTTTCTTTGATAATCTTACATCTAGTCAGCGCAGAAGCACATCACCAAGCTGAGGCACTAAGTCTGTCCAGGGATTGGGCACACCCCCGGGGCTTGCCTTAATTCTCCTTCAGGATACTATGAGGGCCACATTTTCAGTGAACATGAGCTCTGTTTGGACTGCTGGCTACCATTTGGACCATACTTGATTACAATATGGCCCTATCTTGTAATCTTCATCATAGCTTAAGTCAAAGTAAGTTTGCTACCTTTCAGGGCAAACGGAGTATACAACATAAGATCCGATCAAGCTCTTAAGTTTACAATGTCCGAAAATAAAGAGCTTATTTTCCAGAAGGGTTTCGTTGGAAAATTTTACGGTACCTTTAGCCGATAAAATTTGATGTGTGTATATGTAACAACCCCAGCTTTCTACAACCTTGCCAAAAAAAAAAAAGTTTACTGATATGACGCAGTGTTGACTATTTGAAATAACCAAGGTAAAAATCAATTTTATTATTTGTACTGCATGATACTGTGGTTTTAGTAAATATTAGTGTAATTGGCTCCAGGAAATTGTGTTTATTTAATTTAAATTAGTGTATTACCTTTAATAGCAAACCTACCTATCCAGTGAACAATTGATGCCCCTAACCACTCGTTTAGCCCACATCTCACAAAGCCATGACTTACCATTGTATAAAAGGAAATACATTTAATTTTTATGACATTCGAAATTATAAATTTTAATTTTATTTTCCACCTTGTCTTAGTACGTGCTTGAGCTATACGCATATAATAACTACTCTAATGGAATAGGGTTGATCAGGTTTGAATTTTAGAACAAATGCACCAACATTTGTGCAGAGTAAGACCAAAAAACCATTTATGAAAAAATACCCTCAGTATATACTATCTATATTGGGACCCCAATCATTCCGGCACTGACGATCTAGTCCAACATGAGAGAGATGGGTTGGATTACACCTTTTGGATCACAATATATCATCATTGTATCTTATACTAGCCAACTTCATTTATGTAAATATAGGGTTAACATTTATAAATAATTCGAAGCGCTAACTCCTAGTCATTAACAAACCAGAGGAGATGTGACTTGACATCTTGGACTTCATGCCTACTGTTTCAAATCCTTAGCAGTTTCTTTAACCATCAAAGTTTGTGTAAGGGTTTTTCATGTGCATTTCTGACACAGGAGACTAGAGTTAATTCAAGGCTGGTGTAATATTCTGAATCATACTTGTGCTGCAAATAATAATGCACACTTTGTTTAAACTAATTCTTAATTTAATCTAGTACTTGTTAACTGTAGTACATTGTGTTAGTACACCTCAAAGTTTGACACTGCTCACGATTCGTGTTCATCTCAGATCATCCATCTCCTGAAGGTCCTTCCCAGTGTTGTCAACTGAACACTTCACTATCCCCCTCCCCCATCAAAAAGGCGAAGATGTGAGACTTCTTGGGGGCTGCTTCTTCCTTTGTGGCTGAACGTGCCCTTGAGGGATTTCCTCATTCCGCTCCCCTAGAGGTGACCTTGGTAAGATGGGCCTGCGCTCGTTTGAGTCTGGCGAAGTTTCTGGGGTCCTAATGTATACAGCTCTCGCCTCTTCATTGACAGTAGGTGATAGGGCTCTGTAGTTCTCACTGCCACTTGGGAGTGGGGTCCAGCCATTCACAGCCTCAAGCCGCCTGGGCAAGACAGAATGGCTGGGAGACACATCCTCAATGCTGCTCCTTTTATTTGATAATATGGAAGGTATTATTTGGTTCAAATGTCTCTTTACAATGTTTCCATTCACACACAGTAAATAAAAGCGGCTCCCTAGCACTTTATGCACTTCCGCTTCAATCCAGGTAACTTTCTTTCTGTTTAAAGGTTTCATTAAAACTTTCTCCCCTTCTTGAAATGACACTCCCTTTTACCTGAGTTCTTTATTTGCCTCTCTTGCTGAACACTCACTTTGTTTTGGACTTGTGTTAGTAGTAGTTCTCTGTTGTTCACATACTTAACCCTATTGTTGATTATATCCTATTGTCCTACCTAACATAAGCTCTGCTGGGGCTGCTCCAGTTGTGATGTGTGGGGTGTTTCGCTAGGTTAGTAGAAATTCCTTCCTTGCCGTGGATAAATTGACTCCTTCAAATTTATCTTTGCGTAAGCATGGTTTTATCTGAAACACTCAGTTTTCGGCTTGTCTATTGGTTGCGGGATGGTATGGGGCCCCAGCCCTACATTCTATGCCGTTTCTTGAACAAAATTCAGTGAATTCTGTAGACCTTATTAGTTGACTGCCATCATCGAATATTAGAATCTCTGGATATCCAAACCGAGAAAAAATTGTAGTACGGACACAAATTGTTGCCGTGGAAATAGTCGACTTCATTGAGTATAACTCAAGCCATTTATTGTGAGTATCAACAACAAGTAAGTAACTCATCCCATCTATAGGTCCAAGAGAGTCAATGTAGATTCGACTCCGTGATGTTGCTGGCCACTTCCATGGAATCAGACGACTTTTCTGAGGTGATTGTTGAACTACCCGACATGTATGGCATCCCAAGACGTAGTTCTCGATGTCCTTGTTCATGCGGGGCTACCAGAAGTAATTCTTAGCTGATAGCTTAGTCTTTACCACTCCTAAGTACCCAACATGTAGTTCCCTCAGGATTCTGTCTCGAAGAGGGTACGACCAATCGGCTTCCTCGAAAAATGCACCCTCATTCGACGTTTAGTTCATCTTGTATGGACTTGAACTGGTTCATTGGCTCCTTAGCTGCTGCTGGACAACCATTAACAATGCACTTTGCCAACCTGCTTAGCACTGCTCTGATTTGTAAGTCCACTAGTTCTCTGTTCAGGTAACAGGGAAGGTTCCCTCCTGGAAACTCTGGAATTAATGTAAAAGAGCACTTTCATGTTCCAAATCTGACGGCTGGACTGCACGAGACAAGTAATCAGCACTATTCCTATGGGTGAGCACAAACTGAATCTGGTAGTCAAAATTTCATAGGAAATAGGCATAGTTTTGGAGGCGATTTGCGAAAAGAATTGGTATTCCTTTCTCTGGCCCAAAAATAGTGACCAGTGGCTTGTGATCTATTTCGAGCCTAAATTTACGCATATACAAATATTGCGCAAACTTTTGCACTCCAAAAACCAATCCCATTGCTTCCCTATGTATTTGGGGATATCTGCGTTGTCTCTGTTAGCGTGTGGGAGGCATATACAACCGGACATATTGTTCCATTTTCATATAGTTAGTTGATTCAGAACCTCAAAGACTCCCACTGGGCTGGCGTCTGTTATAAGTATCAACTCTTGCGTTGGGTTATAATGAGTCAATATTGGAGCCGAGGTTAGTTGTACCTTAATTTGTTCAAATGCTTGAGAACACTTGAAGGTCCAGTTCCACTCGGATCCCTTCTTCAACAGACTGTATAGGGGGCTTAGAGTAATTGCCGTGTCCTGATTCTATAACATTCCACCACCCCAAGGAAGGATTTGACTTGGGTTACGTTTACTGGTGGTTCAACTTTCAAAATTGGTTCTATTAATTTCTTATCCAACATTAGACACTTTTCACTTATAATGTATCCAAGATATTTAATGGATTCCTGCATGATTGAGCACTTATTGATGTTAAGAATTAATCCATTTTCCTTAAGCCTTGACAATACATCACTCAATCTCTTATCATGTTCCTCTTTTGTTTTGCCCACAATAATAATATCCTGCCATACTGCAATTCCTTCCACTCCTGCTAATACGCCTTCAATAACTCTCTGAAATAACTGTGGTGCCGATAATATTCCAAACGGAATGCGGTTGTACGAGTACAGTCCTTTGTGTGTGCTGATTGTGACTATATCTCTGAAACTATCGTATAGTAGTACTTGTTGATATGTACTCTGTAAATCAAATTTTGAAAAGAACATATTGCCTTGCATTGTTTGAAAAACTTATTGTTCCTTAGGTAGAGGGTGGTGGTCAACATCCAAAAATTGGTTTAATGTCACTTTAAAATCCCCGCAGATTCTGACAGAACCATCCGGCTTAGCAATAGGAACAATCGGCGTTCCCCGTCTACTGTATTTACTAGGGGAAATCGCTCCTATTTCCTGTAGGCGAATTAATTCAGTCGCCACTCTAGGTTTTAACGCAAAAGGCATAGATCTATATTTACAGAATGTTGGAACTGCTCCATCTTTTAATTTCAAATTAAATTTCCCTTTGTTAAAGGTACCCAACACGTCTGTAAAAACTGTAGGATACTTCTTCCGCGGGGTTGACAAATACTTATCTCTAGATGTCGTATGATGTATTTGACACACTTCAAACCCAAAAGTCTTCATGAATTCCCTTCCCTGGCACCACGCGGAACCCTATTGCACTAGTTTTCTGTTTGTACGTTACCTCTATAAAAAAAAACGGCACAGAGGTTTCACTAAATGCTGAGTATAATATCGCAAAGTTTGATTTGTTTGTCTCAAAGGTTTTTCAGAAAAACTTTCCATATACATAGATTCAGCCATAGCACTGAAGGTTGCTCCTGAATCTATTTCCCTAGTCAAATATTTATTTTGAAGTTTAACAGCTGCCAGCACCGGAGGAGTTCCTTGATTCTCCACGATCATGTTGAAAAGTTGGAATTGGGAATGTTCACCAGATGTAGTTATCATCTACTTAGGAGGTGCATTAGAAGCTCTGCACACTTTCTTTAAGTAAAGTATAGTTCTACACAGATTACAGATATAATTTCTGAATCGACATCGTTCAGATACATGGTTGTTATAACCACATACCTTGCAAGGAGGCCGGAATGATAGCTTTTATGATGTTCCTTGAACTCTTGATTCTACCACCCTAGATATTTCTGGTTCCTCCTTAATTTGACCCCATCATTGTTGGAAAACAATTCACTGTTTGCCACAACTTGTTCTGCAATATCCTTAGCTTTTGAAAACGTAAAGGTCATTGTATTCTCAGTGAACAATCTATGTTTTATTTTCCCGTTCGCTAAACCCATCACAAATGTGTGTATGATATTGAACTCCAAATTGGTACCCAAAATTACAAGTTGCTCCTAAATGCTGAACTCTAGTAGTCCAATCTGCAATACTCTCCCCCTCATATTTGGGTGCCTGATAAAATAGATATCTTTCTTTAAACACGGATACCTTCGGTGTATAATGAGATGACAGTAACATTTTATTCTCCTTATAAGTCTTATCTTCAGGCTTGTTGGGAACACATAAGTCTATTAATAACTTGTACGTGACCTGATTTAATAAACTTAGCAAGATATCCTTTTGTTTCATTGCATCCACCACTTCATTAGCTCTAAAAAAGATTGTAACTTGCGCTCAAACACTTCCCATTCATCAAAAAGTGGATTAAATTCCGTAACTTGACCAATATATGCTGACATTATTACTTTAGTATGCCCAGTAACAAAATTAATTGACAAATACTTAGCGTAGCGCCAATGTAATATTCTGAATCATACTTGTGCTGCAAATAATAATGCACCCTTTGTTTAAATTAATTCTTAAGTTAATCTAGCACTTTTTAATTATGTAACGATGTTACAACCAATAACATCTAACGTATACCACCCAGTAATATGGGATTACAACACTCACCACCACCGGCTTGCCTTTTCTCTCCGTCTGATAGAGCACTAGCACACTAAGACATCCTCTCCCGTGGGTTGAACAATTTCGACTGAAACGAGAGGCTGGTCAGCGCCTCGCTCGTCATCGAAGCCCGGCCCACAACAAACAAGGACTTAACTTGACCAAGGTTGTTTCCGGTTCCACTATCTGGGAGGTTCTGTAAACTTCGAGTGGTTACTGGACTGAACGCTAAGCTTCGAGAGCGCTAGTATTCTCTCTTCCTTTTGTTCTTTGTTTCCACACTGCTTTCCCCCTCCTCTGGGAACATGTGTAGGCTGTATAGACTATATAATGGCTAGTATTGTCTACCTCGTCACTCATTGTACCACTGGCTTGCACAAAGGTGAGGGCGCTGATATAAACTAGGGCTAGGAAACTTTATTCAAAATTCTGTTCTGATGTAAATAATGGGGAGGGATTCTTTTCAAAATTGTTGTTTGGGCTTACTTTATCTTAATTATGCTTGGTAGATGGGTTTTCTGGTGGGGTTTAACGCGGATGAACCGCGAGTCAATAATATTTGTTTTAAGGGGAATTCATTATTTGCGTTAGTACTCTTTGTGTAATTGTGGAGCGCTCTCATCTTCACTTATTTCTGTTAGATACATTAGTATTTTTACAAGTCTCAGGGACGTTATTAGAACAATGTATGCACGTATTAATTGCGTAGATTATTGTATATATATTGAAATCAAATTAGGTTATCATGTAAGGTTGTATAGGCTCTAACGGTGGCTTACGAAACATATTTATACACTTGAAAGTAAATGATAAAATTAAATTATCCATTGTTACTTAGGTGTAGAAATCAACGGCAATTGTTGAAGACATATATTATCTTTGTGTCTGCTTTGACAGAATACATTATTTATTGTAAATTTTATGGGTTCGCAATTTCATATATATAATTTGACGATAATTGCTATCTTATGTATATATTATTAAAATTAAGCTTTTTAGATTTGCATTCGCTTTTCAGCGGTCAACTTGAATCTAGAGTTTAACTTTAACTATTTCCCCTTTGGGGGCTTTATATATTATGTATACCTACGATGGCTAAATTTGAATAACCTTGGATTGATGTTTATTGCCAGGCTACAAATTGGCTCACTAAGCCATTTTTGAAATATATTATGTATCTTCATTACCTTTATATTTGACTATTTTCAAATAAAACTATGTTTTCTCATGTGATCCCTTGGTTGTTCTTTACGCAAGCTTCCTGGTTATTTTGAGGGTGTCACAATTATGGTTCATTGTGTTAGTACGCCTCAAAGTTTGACACTGCTCACCATTCACGTTCGTCACAGATCATCCATCTCCTGGAGGTCCTTCCCAGTGTTGCCAACTGAACACTTCTAGTGTACTTCCCTTAGTAGGTATTCATTCGGCTGTCCAGGTGAGTGATGGTACATTTATTTAAAACTAAACCTCGTTTGTTTATTTAGTGTAAAGGCCCTGACTCAGACTCCGTATCCGTAAATCAGTACTCTGTAGTATTGACCAACTTTATCTTTTTAAGGACTAGTTTATACGGACTACCAATCACAGCTAACTGAATATGTGCATGCGCATCGAAATAAAAGAACTAAAGGCAGTGAAAGGATCTGTCGCCAAAACATTTTATTATTATTATTATTATTATTATTATTAGCACCACGTCTTACTACCCGTTCGGGTTATACGCACTTACGCTAATGTGTAATGGATGGTAGGGTGATTGTGAGATGAAATGGAGGACCTACAGTTTAACGTGGGATCCGAACCACGGTGGAGGCCTGGCAGTCCCCACATTCATGATCTATTGACAATGCAATTGTTCACATCACAAACCTTGTGTATGTCGAGAACAGGAAATGTTATTCTGGCTCTTGAAACAAAATCAGTTGGTGCAAATTTAATAGCGGATGTTATACATCCAAGATTTCTACAAAAATCAGGATTTTTGCCAAAAATTCCACACTTCAACAAAAATTCAATTTATAATAGGATTCTGGTAGGAAGACACTTCTAGAAAAAAAAACTGTTTTTAATCAAATTGTGTAACATTTTAATATATATTATTAATGTTATCTATAGGCATTGACATAAGTTCTGTGAACAGTAGACCTCCCTCCCTCCATGTTATTATCGTTATACAGTCTTACTAGTAGTTCTGTGAACAGTAGACCTCACTCCCTCCATGTTATTATCGTTACTACAGTCTTACTAGTAGTTCTGTGAAACAGTAGACCTCCCTCCATGATATTATCGTTACTACAGTCTTACTAGTAGTTCTGAGAACATTAGACCTCTCTCCCTCCATGTTATTATCGTTACTACAGTCTCACTAGTAGTTCTGTGAACAGTAGACCTCCCTCAATGTTATTATTGTTACTACAGTCTTACTAGTAGTTCTGTGAACAGTAGACCTCCCTCCATGTTATTATCGTTATTCTTGCTAGTAGTTTTGTGAACATTAGACCTGTATGTTATATTAAATATTCATTAGTACATTATGTCCTATAAATATATAAAAACGAGTTGGGCTCTGGTACACTTTTAATCAAAATTCCCTATACCGACTGTTCTGAAATTTTGCATTGACATAGCTTGGGCAACTATATAACATAAAGTCTAATTAAAATATACGCTTACCATTTTGTTTCAAGATGACGATTACAAAACATTACTTGTTGGTCTACTTCTCAACTTTGCTTGCCGGATTTTCTTTGAACCAGCTTTCAAAGGCTCATATATATATTAGGTATGACGGCCACCTTGAAATAAATTGAGGCTATATATAGAAGCCTTATTTTTAGTTCATCTAAAGCTCTAGCTCCTAAACAATGAGAAGTCCGAGAATGGTGAACCGGGTCGGGTCGTAACCGGTAGTAGGCCTAATAGTATTATATATATATATATATATATTAATTAGCACCCCGTCTTACTTCCCATCCAGGTTATACGCCTATGTACTAATTAATATTGCGCTAATGGTTTTAGAGGATTAGGAAGCTTACTTTAGAGAAAGTGTAATTGTATTTGCTTGGAGAGAGAATGGTAAATAATTTTTGAAAAAACCTCAGTACACCCGATCGAGATTCGAACCTCGAACTCCCTGTCATCGACAGTCTAGTCGGTCAGTAATATCTATTAAAATTGAGAGCTGTAAATTACATGACTTTACACAATAGTATATGAACCTTGGTTTTTTTTTTTATCAACTTTTATAGTTGTCATAAAAGTTATTTCCCATCTAAATCGGACTGAATTTTCAAGGAGGAAAACTCTTCAAGTAAAAGGATATATTTTTAAGAGGACTTGGACGTGAATATTTTGCCTATACTCCGCATACTATTGTAGGTACAATTTTCTCATAAACATTATGTAATGTCTAAAACAACTACCACTTTATTCTAATATTTAAAAAAAAATTAATCATAATTGTTCATTTATAGTACACGATTACATTAAAATTTATATTATGAAGGGGTAAATAGTTTAGTCACGATATGCTGTATAGTTTCTGAGAAAAGTATAGCTACAATAACATTGTGTAAAGAATATGAAAATATATTTAACATCAAATCCCCCTTAAACCTTAATCGTATTATTTATTTATTTTTCTCTCATTTAAATCGATCGTTATCTTCTTTCACGTGCACTCGAAAGAGCATTCACTCACTTTTACAAAAATACATAACCTTTGATACGTAGTGTGATTTCCCGATTAAAAAAAAAATAATTTCCTGGTTGCCAAATCCAATAGTTTATCACTGTAGTAAAAACAATTCAGTCAGTGGTTGTAAAGTGGGGAGGGAGATTTCAGCATTTAGTATCGTGTAAGTCTCAAAGGTTTGCTATTAAGTTTTATCGATAAAAGAAACACGACGTAATTCATTCTTAGTTCACGCTGTAACAGAGCCTCACGATTGGTTCTTTCCCGGAGAGTGTTGCCAATGAGAAAGAAGAATGGGAGGAGCGCTAAGTTTTCTTAAAGAGATAGTTTTTAAAATGTTGCATACACCGTCTCTTTCGAGTTAATCGTATCTTACCTCGCAAACGTACAATATGTATTTTTTCGTCTACTTCATGCTATTCGTGTGGATATGGGGAGCTTCTTCATCAGTGGCGCCCGAGCAGAGGTTGGGTCAGTTGGCGACCGCTTGGAGCGCTTTGTTCGAGACACCGACTACCGATAACCCGAACAAATGCCAGGGTTGCGGCGAAAGACGTGCCGCCGTCGAAGATACTATGGCGAGTTCGCAACTCACGGCGATGAGAATTGAATACATCAAACAACAGATTCTGAAAAAACTACGACTGAAAGAACCCCCGACTATATCGAGGCCACTTTCATCTCTACCGAAACCGTTGGCCACCGGGACCGTTTTAAGTAAGACTCGAGGTGTACCCACTGTCAACAAAGATGTGGACGACTTCTACGGGAGAACTGATCAAGTGATTATATTCCCAAAAGAAGGTAAGTGCTATTTGAGACAAATTTACAAGTTAATTTATTCTAATTGTGTGCCTAATTTGTCTTACTAACCGTCCGGGATATCCACATATTAACACTAATGTGGTAGTGATGAGGAAGGTAGAATAGTACCGTGCTCTACGTCTTACTACCCGTCCAGGATATCCACATATTTACACTAATGGGGTAGTGATGAGGAAGGTAGAATAGTACCGTGCTCTACGTCTTACTACCCGTCCGGGATATCCACATATATACACTAATGGGGTAGAGATGAGGAAGGTAGAATAGTACCGTGCTCCACGTCTTACTACCCGTCCGGGATATCCACATATTTACACTAATGTGGTAGGGATGAGGAAGGTAGAATAGTACCGCGCTCCTCGTCTTACTACCCGTCCGGGATATCCACATATTTACACTAATGGGGTAGTGATGAGGAAGGTAGAATAGTACCGTGCTCCACGTCTTACTACCCGTCTGGGATATCCAAATACTTACACTAATAGGGTAGGAGGGTAAGTAAAGTAAAATTAATAACAAGTGCACCCACATCGGCGTAGAAGAAGAGTTGGAAACTGTTTGACCAAATTAACTCATCACACTCGGCTAAAATTCTAACCCTGACCTCCCCTTTATTGGAAACCAGATAAGTCGAGACTGAAACCTTCTTCCGTCGGTGCCGTAAACTACATAAACTTCATTATCTATTTCTAATCTTTTATTAATTCTAATCAAATTATATCATATCGCTTAGAACTTACTCTTAGCATTAAGCCGAGACTGGAGGTCCAACATCTTAACTCAGTCGGTAGCGTGTTTCTCTATTGAGCTAAAGACCCCGGGTTCAATTCCTGGAATGGCCGAAAAATCAATCATTGGTGTAATGTGAGTTTACCCTTTCATAATGATGAGTTACTGGCTGGGGGTTGGTTGTTTTGTCTGTTATAGATTTAAGTTTTAGTTTATAAGTCGTGTTCTGAGATAATCAGTCGGTTTAGAAAGTGCAAGTTAAAATACCTTGAATGAATGAAAAAAAATGAAAATGTTGAGTTTAAGTAGTCAATTAATTTGAATAAAATTTTGGTGAACCCTGGTTCGATGCCAGGTGAAAGTATCTAAATCCTAAAACAATGTTCTATTTGTGTATGGGTCCGACCTTTTACATAGGTATTCAAATAACAGGATTTAGGTAAAGTTTATGTGTAAATCTGTTTCAGATATAATACTGTATTTTGACAGTAGAGTAATAAGTTTAAGCTAACATAATTTTAATTTAGCCTGACCCGCCTCTGTGGCGTAGTTGGCTAACACGCTTGTCGTGTTTAGCTTGACTGCTGAGGACGGGGAGATCGAGGTTCGAATCTCGGTCGGGTGAACTGGGGGTGGTTTTTCCTAAATGGTTTTCCACTCTACCTCCACCTAAATGCGGGTTCACTTCCTCTATATTCAACCTACCCAATTTTCTAATCCATTAGCGTAATTAGTACTTAAGCGTATATAAACCGAACGGGTTGTAAGACACGGTGCTAAGTATTTTAGGGCCTACATTACACTGACAGAATAGTCATGTCTTCCGATGGTGACTTGTTCCTCAATGGTTGTAGTTCAAGAGCTACAGAAGAAAGAACGATGGAGGCTAAGGTACTAGGTGCGCTTGCTTTTATTATTTTTTTATTTAGCACCACGTCTTACTAACCGTTCGGGTTATACGCTTATGTACTTAGCACGCTAATAGGTGTATATATTAAGAAGGTTACATTTAGAGGAAGTTTACCCGCATTTATTTGGAGGAAGAATGGAAAACTATTTTGAAAAACCACCCTCAGTACATTCGAACAAGATTCGAACCTTGATCTCCCCGTCATTGGCAGTCTAGTCTACTGTGAAAGTAGCGCCTTATATCATGCGGCCAGCAAAGCGGTTCCTTCACTGTTAAAAACACACTAACCCGAACAAAAAGTAAAAACACGTACCATCGGGTTCAACTTCTTGCAGGACGATGTAGAAAGAGGAAGGTTTTGTGTACAACTGCTGCCGTGGTACTTCTTCCATCAGGAAGACTGTTTTTCACAAAAACTAAACAAAACTTAGAAACCTTTTGATCTTTTCCGCCTCGGTCGTAGGCAAGGCGCACACCAGGTCCACAACCTCCAGATTAAAATTACTACGCTTATTGAGAAACGGGCATCGCTAGGTGCCATCAAGAGGCAGCATTAAAAAACTAATTTTAAACATGGTTTCACTAGAGAGAAGTAGACATGTCCTTCTAGAGTCATCCAGATTCCACAAAGATAGGTTCAGGTACTGACCCAACCCCCTTTTCACATAATCCTACCTTACAAAGGGCTTACGCAGACTGCCTATTACAATTACAATGGTCCATTTATGATGAACATGTTAAAAGTAAGTTGTTTAACTACAACTGCACATTTGGAAGTGTTTTTTTTATCACCCAGTAGTGAAACTAATGAACCCCAGTGTTGAAGGACTCATCCTGGCTCAAAGAGCAGAGCGAAACATCCGTGAGGCTAAGGATCTGGTACATACAGTAGCCCCATGACTTCTTTGGTGCTGACTGACAACTCACAGCTGACAGCTAACAGCTTCGAAAAGCTTCTAGACCAAATTATGTATACTCACGCCGAACAATATGATCTGCAAAAACATGTGCTTAGCAGCTGTCACTTCTGACAGACAAAATTTAGGTATATACCTAAATGATGACTGTCAGCTGTGAGCTGTCAGTCAGCACCAAAGAAACCATGGGGCTAATGTACCTTGTCTATTAACACAGGTTGGGATTTCCATATGTTGATAAAAACAGTCGCGGGAAACTCGGAGTATCCGAAATGTTTCTGGTTTCGGAAACTCTAGTTGCAGTTTCGTCGAACATGACACAATTTTGTTTTGTTTCAGTTTTGTCGGTCTGGTGGAAAACCGCCATAAGAAAATGTTCTTGAAATAAAAATACTTTTTCTGATAAAAAAATAATCGTAGAAGCACTAAATTAATACTTACCAAAACAGTTGTTTTTTGTTTGTTTCTGCAGTACATGTGGATCTAACGATAAATCGCCTCATTATATTCTTGGCACCCTTAGGGAACCATTTTGATCCCATAGGGTGCCATGGAACCCTTTTAAAAGAAATCATAGATCCTAAAACTTAAGGTGGAATGGAAGGGAACGCGAATTAAGGTAAATAAAACTTACTGTTTTCATAGTTAATGTTTTTTGTTAAAAGAAATCAAATATTGCTCAATTAAGTAAATGGTTTTAGTTTAATTTTCAAGATCTAGTAGCCCACTACGATGGCCGCATGGTCTAAGGTGCTACATTTGCATTAGACTACAATGCCGGTGACGCGGAGATCAAGGTTCGAATCTCGGTCGGGTGTACTGAAAGTAGTTTTTTCAAAATAGTTTTCTACTCTCCCTCCACGCAAATGCGGGTACAATTTCTATTCTAACGTTATCCTCCCATTGTAACCTGCGAGATTGTAATACCCTAACAATGTGTGGTGATGAGAACAGGTTACGTAACACATAGTTATGTACCCTCCTCCACTCTCCATTAACTTCATCCCTTCTTGGACCAAATAACTTCTTAGGCACATTGTTTTCGAGCACTCTAAATTTATTATCGTCATATTAGGTAAGATATCATGTTTCATAAACTTAAAGGACAACCGTTAACGCTTAATATAACTAGCCTAAGTAATTTCATTTACACTTTAAATTCTATTAAAATCGTTTTTGCAGTTGAAGAATTAAACACGCTTGAATAAATTTACTACATTGAGCCAAGTGTGTGGATCTTCCTGAATAACTGTGTTAAATGTAGTTTTGTTAATGGTGTTGTGTGTCAATCGTAAACTAGCTTATATAACTACACAGATATATGAGGGATTCATCTGAAGGCAGAGCATGGTAAATTTTCCTCCACATCATGAAACAAATTGCATTGCAACCTCTTGGGATTGAACTCTGTTCTCTTGATTCAAAGTCAGGTTTGTAATTCAATATACCTTTAAAAAAATATTTATTTTTTGTTCTGGTCCTACTACCCGTCCGTGTAATGCTTATTTAATTACACTAATTGAGTATAAAGTAGGAAGATAGAATATAGAGGAAATGTTCCTGCATTTTCCTAGAGTGAGATTGGAATATAATTTAGGTAGAAACCACCCCTTTTAAGGTGGTGATTCGAGAAAAGGTCAGTTTTTTTGCAAAACTTTTTTTGGTCAAAATAAATCAAATATTGCTTCTGTAAAAACATACTGTATAATCTAATTTTCTTCACATGGTGATATCAACAGTTGTTGAATATCTTTCAGGGGTGTCCTAGAATTTAGTGACAACTTTTTCTCTTGATTTAAACATTTTCTCATCTAATGCCACTATGCTAATGACTGATATTCAATAACAGTTGATATCACCACGGGAAGAAAATCAAACTATATGTTTCTACTGGAGCAATATTTTATTTATTTTGGCCAAAAATTGTTTTCCTATAAAAACTACAAAAACACTGGTCTTTTCTCGCGTCCCTTGCATCCTCACCTTAAGCCCAATTGAGATTTAAACTCTTTCCTCCTCATTCCATTGAATAAAACTTGATGAGACTAACGCCTTTGTCTACACGTGTGGTGTGATCAATTTTGAATTTTGGTTTGTTGGTAATTAATTTATCTCTGAATGATTTAAAAATGGTAATTTAACGTAGTTTAAATAAGCCTACAAACGTAACCGTTTTCACAGCTGCTGATACATCTTTTGGAGCAAGCTTCTTCTTACTGTATTTTTTTTATGAATACACATTCCAAAAGATATTATGTGAATGCAAGGTCATATAAATATCAGGCCATTTAAAATTAAGACTCACCTCGGTGGCCGCGTGGTCTATGGCGTCACTTTAGCAGTAGACTAGACTTCCGGCGACGGGGAAATAGGCGTTCGAATCTCAGTCGGTTGTACTGAGAGTGGTTTTTCAAAATGGCGTTCTGCTCTCGTTCCATGCAAATGTGTGTATATTTCCTATTAATACAACCTTCTTAATCTCTTATTAGTATGTAGGCGTATAGCCTGAACGGGTAATAAGAAGGGGTAACAAGAAGCAAATAGATTTATAGACAAACGGCATCACGAAAACAACTTTTTAGGGTTTGGGGGGGGTCATGAAATGTCGACATCAATACAAATTTTGAATTCGATTTTTGTAAAAATCACAATACTACCTTTCCCCTAGGGGTTGTAAGAACGTATATTATTAGGTGTTCTGTCTTACGACAGGTCCATTCCTTTTGTCAGTGAACTTAGACGCCAACGTGCCCTGTCCTCTGCCTCCTCCAACTCCTAGAAATTTCTTCTTTCTTTCAAGTTATCTAGTATTTGAATCCTCCTTCTTCTTAAGCTCCTCTTTCCCTCAACCTTTTCTTCCATTACGTCATACAGAATACAGTTTCTCCTAAGAATGTGTCCGATCCGGTTTGCTTCGCACCGAAGAATAATATTCAAAATGGTTCTCTTCTCACCCGCTCTTCTTAGAACTTCTTCATTCGTCACCCTGTATGTCCACCCGATCTTCTTAAGTATTCTCCAGAACCACATTTAAAAGCTCTCCAAGTGTTTCTTTTCCATCTTTTTAAGAGTCAAAGTTTCTACTACATACAGTGCAATGTTCCAAATGTAGCATTTCATCAGTTACTTACCCAGTTTCAAATTCAACTTGCTGGTCAGCAGTAACCTCTTCTTGTCGAAACCTTCCTTGGCTATGGCGGTCCTCAACCTAATTTATTTAGTGCAGTGGGCATCCCTTGTCAGCAAACTTCTTAGGTATTTGAACTGCTCTATGATTTCTAACTCTGGTTTCCAAATTTTATTTTCAGCAGCTCTTGATTTTTTGAAATCACCATCACTTTTGACTTCTCAATGTTGATCTCCATGCCTTATCTTCTCTCTATCTCCACCTCTCCACCAGCCGGTCCATCATTTCCTTTAACTCTTCTTTATTTCTGGCCAGCATTGTTAGATCATCTACATATTTTATTGTGTTGATGACGTGTCCTCCTATCCTGAAATTGCCACGTCCGTCTAGGGATTCCCTGACCAGCCACTCACCATACAAGTTGAACAGACTGGGTTGCACACAGCATCCCCTCCTCACTCCTCTTCAAATCTCTCTGCTGTTGGTCTCTCCATCGTTCAGCCTCATCTTCATTCGCTGCCCCAGGTACAGGTTTGCAGCCGGCCTTTTGTCCCTCCAGTTGATGCCGATCTTCTTGAGTATTTCCATCAGTTTATTCCATTTCACTCTATCGAACGCCTTCTGCCAGTTGATGAAACAAATGTACTCGTAGACTTCTTCCTTGACTTCCAGCACTCTTTCTGAAATTATTCTCAGCATACTGATGGCATCTCTAGTGCCTTTTCCTTTTCTGAATCCAAATGGGACATTTTCCATCTCACTTTCTATTTTCTGTTCCAGTTGCCTGTTGAGTATTCTTGCCACGATCTTCCTCACATGAGAGATGAAGCTGATGGTCCTTTGGTCATCGTATTTCTTGGCTTGCTTATTCATCTTTAGAGCCACCATATCTACGTTTAGAGAGAACATAATACGATCAAAACACAATGTGCAAATCACAAAGTTCGGACCAATTTGTTCCCATACTTAATCTAAAGTCCCTGTGGCTACAATTACGCGTGGATTAAATTAAAAACATATTTATAGTGATAAAATTATATTTTCTTTATTTTTATTCCCTTCTCCTTATTTAATAACAGCTTACTCTTCTATAAATAAGACCTGAAGACGGTGTAACATCAATAATAACACCAAAACATGTCGTCATAGAAGATTATGCTACTATCAAATAAGGAGCAGGGAATAAAAATAAAGAAGGTATAAATTTGTAATTTATTACTCTATAACAAATCAAATATGAACATTATTAAAAATGTTTGTAATAGTATTACAAATAAGAATGGTATTTTGTAATTTCTACTCCGTAGATTTGATAAAGTATTTCCGAAGAAAACCCTGGTTATACAGAGATAAGAAAAGAGGAATTAATCGTTAATTTTTATCTGCTTGATTTTTTGAAAACATATCATGCGTCTTACTAATACTTTTTTGGCAAGTTGACAACATGTGTGATATTATTATCTTTAATTTATATTTTATTCGCTCTATGGGATTAGGAACTCAAAAGTTCATTGTCTCACTTAACAAAAGTACGTAATCACAACTTGTGAATGTGTGGACTGCCAGGCCTCCACCGTGGTTCGGATCCCACGTTAAATTGTAGGTCCCCCATTTCATCTCATAATCACCCTACCATTATACATTAGCGTAAGTGCGTACAACCCGAACGGGTAGTAAGACGCGGTGCTAATAATAATAATTAATAACAAAAGTACGCCACCTATCCCTATATTTAGCTAGCTACATCCCCTCATTACACTCTCTCTCTATCTTGAGCTGGTTATATCCAATCCACTTCATAACACTTAACTATAGCTCTTTCAGGTCCATTTTAATGTTAACCTCCCATCTGCGTTTAGGTCTTCCCAATGGTCTATTCCCGTTGGGTTTTTCCAGTCAATATCCTGAATGCGGTTCTAGATCCTCCCATTCGCGCTGCATGTCCTGCCCAACGAAACCTGCGGGTTTTGATTATCCTAATAGTATAAATGGTGATTAGTACAGGATAACACATAATTTCATTTAGAAATATATTTGAATAGAATCTGGAAATCATATATAAAATGAATGGCTCGTTGTTTGTGATTTAGATTTTTAACATTTAATGGAAACCTATTACAGATATGTTTCAAAAATAAAAATAGTATTGGTCGATTTATTTATTAATATATTGATTATTTAATTATTGCTACGTGACTATATGAGAATACAGGATAAGAAAGGTGAATTTAAGTGATATATAAATATTTTCTTTAAATTAGGATGGAAAATCATACTTGGTGGGGGAAAAAAAAGACAATATTTGGACAATCGGTCAGGGTTTGTACCCCTCACCATCCGTGCTAGAATCAAACATACTATTGCTAAGTTCACAGAATAGGTACATACTAGACACAGCCTTACGGGATATTTCACTGCTCTTCTTGAGCTAAGTTGAGTTCATAAGCACTGGGGAGTGCTAGTTGCAGTTATCAGTGATAACAACACTCTCAAGTGAAAAGGAGGAAATAAAATTGTAAAGGAGAGGTGTTTTGAACACAATAGTTCAGGTAACAGCACTCATTTCCTTACCCCCTTTCACTCAACAAACCTTTTTAGCCAAATGACTAGTGGAGGCTATTTGTTTGTTTATTTACAACTAGATAGTTTGCAAACATTTACTTGAATAAAAAAAATACCATTATATTATATGTTTTCTTTGTAATTTGCAGTCTTGTTTGTAAGGTTAGTTTATGGGAATCTGGTGGGGCTAACCCTACTACCTGAACCTATATTTGTGAAATCCAGTTTATTGACACTGGAAGGCAATTTTTGTCTGTTCTTTAGTAAAACCATCTTTAAAGTGAACTTTTTTTTTAAATGTCTGCTTGGTAGTGATGCTGTCACTCGGGACTGCATGTAGCGATCCTAGTGTTTAAGGACTCAAGCTCTCCCGATTGGCGTTATAACCTAGAGGCCATGGGGTGGGCACTCTCATAGGACTAGCTGATCCCGTAAACTAGTTTGGGACACTACCGCTAGGTGCAGCTTGCAATGACGTCACAAGAGAAATCTGCATACGTAGCTGATCCCGTAAACTAGTTTGGGACACTATCGCTAGGTGCAGCTCGCAATGACGTCACAAGAGAAATCTGCATACGTAGCTGATCCCGTAAACTAGTTTGGGACACTCGCTAGGTGCAGCTCGCAATGACGTCACAAGAGAAATCTGCATACGTAGACGTGAAGTCCATAGAAAAGGAAGGATGAAGTATATGTAAGATTCACCATTAATCTTTTGTTATCAATTTGGAGTTCATTTTAAAGAAGAAGTTTAGCTATATTTTCTAGATTCTACGTTTTATAACGTGGTTTATTCATAAAATAATGTATTTAGTTACATTTGATTGAATTTGATATAAGAATTGAGTCATTAACAATCCGCAATAGAAAATTTGTTGTGTTCCAAGTGTAACGTTTCGCTTCAAATCTTTTAGATTGCGGCACTAAAACCCGTATCACACGACACTAGCTCATACTTGAAATCCAGTGTGCTAGCTAGCACTAACTAGCACGTCATCATCTAGTATCGTGTGAATCAGAAAAAGTATACTGGTTCTGACTCTTGGTACTGGTTACCATACTAGTTGTGAGGATATAGCAGGCGCTAATTTCGTACTAGTTCCGACACCAGTCTGTGTAACTCGACCAATCAATGCGCGCTGAGATTGTTTGTAGAAAAATGATAGAAATGGCACCTACATGGTCATCGGATGTGATTTTGTTTGTTGGCAGAAAATTATTCTAAATATCTTTTTTTATTTAATACCAAATTGCCACAATATTACAATATATTTAATATACATTTAATTAAAAACATGTCATCTAAAAATGACAAACTGCGTTCCAGACCTAATTTTAATCTAAATAAACTTGATAGCATGCCGACCTTTTTTTTTTTTTTTTT
>CABFVZ010001343.1:97608-189255 GCA_902151445.1 Timema monikensis
TTTTTTTTTAGAATATAAAGTGTGCGTAGGCCTAAAAAAGAACATTCGTGTATCAAGGATACTGTACTTGGACACCCATGGGCTTAGGAGCCTCTGACCACATCTATACTTCTATACTAATACTAATACTAATAATATTATAAAGAGGAAAGATTTGCTTTTTTGATTTTTTGTTTTTTGTTTGTAATAGATAAACTCAAAAACTACTGGACCGATTTTAAAAATTCTTTCACCAATATAAAGCTACATTATCAGCAAGTAACATAGGCTATATTTTATTTTGAAAATTTAACTTATTCCTCATAAAAATGTCGATAGTATATTATATAGTCGTTGGAAAAAAAAAGTTGTTGAAGGGAAAGTCGTGTTGGTGAAGGGGGTGGGGGGTAGGGGTGAGGAAAGAGGAATGAGATGAAAATAGGAGGGAGGTTAAAAATAGGGAGGGGGCTATACAGTGATGGTAGGACTGTATTTTCAAAAAAATGAGGAAAAAAATGTTTTGTTTTATATTGACATGATGGATGATTTGAAGCTTTGTTTTACAGGATTCTTTACAATATTTTTTTACGGGGAAGGGGGTTAGTCGTAAATAAATTAATACAAATTTAGGGAAATAGTAAACTTTTGTGTCACTCCGAATGTGTCTTACCAAACCTCCGAATGTATATATTTTTTTATCACCCCACGACCATTATTTACTCTTTCCAGCCAGTCCCGTGTCCATATTTTTTTCCTACGCTCCCTCTCATAATTTTCAATATCATTATTAATAATTAATGCAGCTGCTGCACCTAAAATTAATCTCTGACATTCCATAAATATATGTACTAGAACCTAGTACCAAACTAGCAGCGTGTGAATACTCTAGTCTCGTTTCTATTGTACTAACTAGTATATTTAGGCGCTAGCAAGCACACTTGATTTCTAGTACAGGCAAGTGTCGTGTGATAGTAAGCTTAACGCCGTGAGCGCTAGCGATGTGGTTTACTTGCCAACAGTAGAGTGGCGTTTCTATACTTATACCGTTTCTCTGCTGGAGGTTGGGGGCATGGCGTATACCTTGTCTTGCTTAGCTATTGTTTACGTTCTCCATGTCTTACTGTCCGCCCTGGCTACCCGCATATTTTCATTAATGGGATCGGGATGAGGAAGGTATATTTTGAAGGAAACGTACTTGAATCTATGTGGAGGAAGATAGGGAAACTATTTTTTTTATTACTTCTGTACAACAGCATGATATTTGAATCCCTGCCTCTCCATTATCCGGAAGCCATACAAGTTGAGAATGTTGACTTTGTCCACCAGCCCACCATCTTGAGTTCCACGTAATAAAAGCGAGATCTACTAAATTTATAAAGCTCTATCTTGAACTCTCGGTATGTAAAGGGCAGGCAATATCGTAATGCGCAATGATTAAGCCACACTGTTTTTAGTGGAAGTTTTATCTGATTTATAAAAAAAAATAAAGCGCACAGATTAAAAGAGATGGCTTTTGAATTAAACTAATAATTTGAATGATCAGAACGTGACTCGACCTTTTTTTTAAATCTATTAATCTATTACGTATGATCATAAACACGTTACTTTAAAAACTTTTATTTTCCTTAGGAACAACCTTTTTTATTTTATAACAATTCAGTCTACATGAATACTATTTTCTTAGAGCAATTTTATTTTAAGTTAAGGTCTCCATTTGTAAGATCATTTAACGTTCTCTTTTTAAAATAAATTGCTATATTAGAAGACAACTTAAAAACTAACTAACCCCATTGCACATCCAATCCTAACTTTGAGGTATTTTTAAATTGTATGATCAGGTTAATAACTAATACCGCCTAATATTGCAAACCCAGAATGCCGGTACTCACTAAAGTGAGCTACAGTACCCGTAATTTGGGGAGTCAAGAGGAATACGATGGGGAACTTTTAAAACTATATTCAAGAGTTAAATTTATTAACTTAAGTGAGATTACCGGTACTTGTAGTTTTGGAAGGCTATAAGAAGACAAATTATTTAATAGGGAGAAATGAGAACTGTTATGTCAACGAACGTGTGTCCTAATCACGCGCAGGCTGGAGACTGACCCTGAGTCCCGTTAGAGCTGGTGGTGATCTCGTATACTACACATCCATCTTCTCTAATAAGTCTAACGCAATCATCAAACGTTGTTTACTAACACTATTTATGATTATAAATCTAACTGAAATCCATGAGCTTTAATGTGCACAACAATAAACTTGGTACACCTTTGTTTAGTAGTGAGTGTATTTAATATATAATATATAGTAGTAGTATTTTTGCAAGTTTAGCAATTCAGACGTTGAGGGAGTACAATCACTCTCCCCAGTCTGGTTGTTTTTGTCGTTGACGGTGTCGGCTCAGCTTGACAGGATTTTGTCAGGGGTGGTGACAGGGTCCTTATTGATGATATGTGTGGAGATGGTATGAGATGATGTCCGTTGCGACGTAGGTTTATGTCCTGAGACCTGGACATCGTAGGAACGGGGCTCCATTCGGTGTTCCACCACGTTTCCGTACCACTGCAGGTCAGCTAGCCAAACTCTTTCTCCTGGTGTACGAGCGTTCAAGCTGCGTGCTCGATGCACTCTGTCATAATATTTTTATTGGCATGTTGATGCTTCTCCCGCACCTCCCTCTAATGGTGTACATTCAGCCATTGTGGCTGTAATCTGCTTGGTGTGGCTGGTAGTGTGCTGCGTAGCTGTCGTCCCATTAGGAGTTGGGCTAGGCTGGCACCTGCTTCTGTTGAGGTTGTTTTGTATGCGAGGAGTCCCAAGTAGGGTTCCTCTTCTTTTAGAAGGATGTTTTTCACTATTTTAACCCCTGCCTCTGCTCGGGGAAAGTGAGGACTGCTGGTGATGTGGTTGAACCCATAATCCTCAACAAATTTGGCAAATTCTACATAGGTTTAAGCTGGCCCGTTGTCAGACGTTGGCTCAAGAGGAATGCCATGTGGTGCAAATACTCCTTTAAGGTGCCCAATGACCTCTGCCGATGAAGTTGTTCGAAGCTGTGCTATCTCTGGGTACCGTGAATAGCTATCTATCACCACCAGTATATATTTTACTGTAGCATGACAAATGTCAGCCGCAAAAATTGTACAGGGTCCTGGAGCTGATGGTGATGGCATGAAAGGATGCACCGGGTTTGAACTTCTCTCAAGTCACTTGGCATACGTGTCCATCAAGTTTTGAATATGACCCGTTTTGCCTGGCCCCTAGACTATCGACCGTGCCCTTTCTCTACACTTGGCTATTCCCTGGTGTTCTTCTTAAATACGCTCCGATATGAACGCCCGTAGGGATTGTGGTATTTAAAGACTATTTCATTTCGCTATCACGTTGACAATTAGCGCTATAGACCCTCTCTTTGCCCAAAATAGTTGTATTTCTGGTTCTATGTGTTGTCTGCTTATCCAGCCCCAATGGATGTACTTTTTTAATTGTTGTACTGTGGTATCCATATCTTGTGCCTCACACAACTGTTGGAGCCACCAGTCATAGATAGGGAGGTCGAAAAAAAAAATGGTAAAACAAATCCTTCCAATGCTTCCTGATGCAGGATGTCCAAGCCTGGTTCGTTCGACTCCACTGGGGCTCTGGAGAGCGCATTAGCTGCCTGAATATACCGTCTTTGTACAGATTCAACTCTATATTCAAACTGTAGAAGTATCATACGAAGTATTTGGATACGCGCCGTAAAATCCGAAATTTACTTCTTACCTGATAATGACACTAGGTTGTTTATGGTCTGTACACAGCAAAATTTGTTTGCCTAGAACGAATTTTTCAAATATTTCTGATGACTATGTTATGGGAAGGGGTTCTTTATCTATTTGTGCATAGTGAGTTTCTTTAGCAGACATGGCTCTGAGTGCCAAGACTCATCATTTTGATGTTGTTTGAGAAGAGCCCGTAAGCCAAAATTAAGAAGCATCATTTGCTGGTCAAAGTGTGCCAATACCTGAGTGGATGTGAGCAATCGTTTTATTTAGTTGAATGCTGATGAATGAACTGGAGTCCAGAGGAATTTTGTGTCGGTGCTAAGAAGTTCCCGAAGAGACTTTGTTTTATTGGTAAGATTGGGTGCAAATTTCAGCAAGTAATTTTACATCCCTAAAATTGACGGACTTCATCGATGGATTTTTGCTCTTATAGCTCCAGAATAATTGCAGCTATATGTACTTGGTCAATCTCTGCACTTGCAGAAGGCGTAGTAGACGTGTACTCTTTACTAGATCCCTGAACAACTGCCTGATGGCTTCTCACTTCTGTCTGGGTCCATTTTTAATGCCTTTGACAAAATATTGTTTGTGACGCCTTTAATTAAATTAAATTTTATCATGTATTTCTCAAGTGCTTCCCACTCGCAGGTTTGGGCTAACGACCGTGCGGCCGTAACAAATGCATCCGCCGATTTGTGATTCAGTTGAATGCGTCGGAAAAATTTGATTCTTTCGTAAATCAAATTATTTTTCTTTCTTAGATGATTCTCAAATTTATGTTTTAAAAAAAGATGTCAAAAGTTGAGGCATCACTTTGTGAAAAGTAGAAGGTGGAAGGATTCCTCTGCTGTATTAATAATTTAAGCTGCGCAACCGTTCCATAACCCGAGCACCGAACATGTTATTGTCCTTCCCGATGTCAGCTGCAAACTTATTCTCGAGCATCTCACAAGATCGGCTGAGCAACTTATCGCAAGTCCCTCGCAAGGTCAGCTACGTAATTGTTTCCGAGCACCACGATGCATATCGCACAAAAAAAGATAAAATTAACAAATATTATGAAACAAATTAAAAAATGGTAATTCCTGTGTTTATTCTGTTTACTCAAGTCAGTGTTAACGATCTCCACAATTTACCTAATACTTTATTTTACTGTTTCACATAAATATGACCTTGTCATATTCGGGCCGGGTAATACACAGATCTAATGCATGTTATTACATTAAAGTTTACGTTTACATTACAATATTTTACAATTCTAATATCAAAGCTACAATGTATTTTATAATTTAACAATCGAAATCTCTGGTCTACTTGAGCAGAGCTCTAGGTCGAGATCTTAAAAATTTAATTTTAGAATTTTATTTAATGTCGGACGGTAATAGTATATTGAAATACACTAGCCCCATGGCTTCTTTGGCGCTGACTAACAGCTCCCAGCTGACTTCTGACAGTCAACATTTAGGTATATACCTAAATTTTGACTGTCAGAAGTGACAGCTACTAAACACATGTTTTTGCAGATCATATGGTTCGGCGTAGGGATACATAATTTGGTCTGGTAACGTTTCAAATCTTTTAGCTGCCAGCTGTGAGCTGTCAGTCAGCACCAAAGAAACCATGGGGCTACTGTAGATACAATACAAGACTATTACGTATTTGAGGACATTTTACTGTAAGAGAGGTTAAACAGTCAATGTGCATTTATAAGATTTACGAAAACTAGATGTGAGAGTGAATCTCCTAACTTTGAGATAACCTGTAGTTTTGGGAGTATATAAGAAAATAAATGATATAGTGGGGAACTATGAAAACAAGATTCGATAGTGAAATTACTAACTTAAGTGAGATTACTTGTAGTAGTGGGAGTCCATCGGTTGTGGTTGATCGAGATTGGCCTACAAGAGCGTGTGACTCTGTATCTTGAAACGATCTGGAATGAAATAGTGCCAGATGTGATGGGGTTATCGCCTCACACACAAGCTGAACGAACGTTGCATCAGCCAAAGTTTCATTCCATAGGGCGGAAGGAGAGAGAGTAAAGTGCACAGTACAAATTGTGTCAACTCATTTCTTTTTATTTATATGATTATAGCTCTATTGGGGAAACTATTTCATTGCTGAATCATAAACATTTGTTATGAACTCATTAGGTTTAGCTTTTCTTCTTTCTCCCATCCCTCCAATCAGGACCGGCTTGTCCAAAGGTCCTTAGGAGTACTTTCCAACCAAATGTAATTTTTTTTAGCGTCTAAATAATTATTTAAATTATTTAAATTATTATTATTATTATTATTATTATTATTATTATTAGCACCACGTCTTACTACCCGTTCGGGTTATACGCACTTACGCTAATGTGTAATGGTAGGGTGATTGTGAGATGAAATGAAGGACCTACAGTTTAACGTGGAATCCGAACCACGGTGGCGGCCTGGCATTCCACACATTCACAAGATATCTTGTCAGAGGTGTAGGAAGGGTTTGGTTATTTAAATTAAATATTAAATAATCTATAATTATTATTATTTCTCTAAACAAATACTATCTAAATATTTTATTTAAAATTAATAATTTATACTTTTAAAACATTGATTAACAATAAAATCACTTTTATGGTTTTATTATATTTATGATCACTTTGTCGGCGAACCACTATGATAACAAATTAAAATCTTTCGAAATTATTAAGATAAAAAAATAAACGAAGGGATAATATTTTTGCACACATTTTTTATTCATTAATTTTCTTTTGTATTACTTTTTTGTCAGGTATTTTGACACTCTATTATTATTATTATTATTATTATTTTCTGTCACTCAGGTGGAGTTATTTACTTATTACTATACGGAATACAATTGGAGCGCAAATTTTAAGTCTCACCTAAGTCACATAAAACCCTTTTATCGACTATGCCTCCATTACCCACCTTGCTCAGCGTCTTACTACCCGTCCGGACTATCCTCATAGTTACACTAAAAGGATAGAGCCCATTTCGGATGGTCTAAGGCGTCAATCTTGCAATGGACTGGACTGCCGATAACGGGGAGATCGGGGCTCGAACCCCGTTTGAGTGTACTGAGGGTGTTTTCCCATAGCTGTTTTCCACCCTCCCTCCACGCAAATACTGGAACCCTTCCTATAAACTCAACCTTCCTCATTTCTATCCCATTACCGTAATTAGTGCATATGCCTATATCCCGAATGGGCAGTAAGACGTGATGCTAAAAAAAGGGGGGAAGACGAGGATGGTGGAAATTAGATGGAGTGCACCCGCATTTTCTAAAGAAAGAGTGTTAAACAAGTTTTTAAGAAACTCCATACACCCTGCAAATATTCTAACCCCAACTTAAATATAATTATGTCGTTGTGTTTATTACTAGCCAAATAATAGTTATTATTTTAATAATATACACTTAAAAGGTACATTAGTTCGACATAAGCGTCAACTTTCTAGTGATCCCTCCCTATAAAACCTAGCTTTCTACGTCCTTGTATGACACGCGAATACCACCATCTCTATAAGAGAGTATAGGCTATTCATATCAGTATTTATTCTTTCCCGGGGAAATGTTAGAAAAGAGAAATTTCCTTGAGGATACTTTTTGAGACATTAAACATAAACCAAGATTACACCACCCCGCGTCAGTGGGCACGCGGACTAAACACCAAGCTCATTTAGTCTTGTTTCCTGGTGATGGCATGGTCGGGGTTAAGATTCCGGTCAGATGGTGTTGTTTTCACTAATGGTTTTCCACTCTCCCTTTGGCAAATTCCAGTATATTTTCCTCAAAATTATATCCAATGCTTATCTACTTTACTAGGGTAACTATATACACCATTCACGGTAGGAATTAATCTCTGAAAGGTCTTTTTCCCTACCAATATCTTACTGTATAATAGATTTCTGGTAGGTAAAAAGACCTTTCAGAAAACAATTCCTACCCTGAACAGACTTTACGCTTATCGAGTAAGATGCGGACCACAAAAAAACTTTTTGAAGGATTTGATTGATTCAGGCGAGTGATAATTTTAATATCATGTGAAATAAAGAGAGGCCAAGTAAATACTTCCCGATATACTTAAACGACTAAATTACAGTTATGTTGTGTATGTGTATGTGTATTTTGTGACTGAAGATGGAAGATAAATTAGATAATATAATGGTTAATAATAACTATTTATATAAAGTGACATTCAAATAGTTTGTTAATTATATATAAAATTAGAAGAAAATGCTTATTTCACCAGAGCATTCGGACGTGTTTTTTAATACCTCTTGTTCTTTGCAGATTACTTTTTACGATTTAAAAATATAATAATATTATTTAGCACCGCGTCTTACTACCCGTTCGGGTTATTCGCTTAAGTTCTAATTACGCTAATGGATTAGGAATTGGGAAGGTTGAATAAGAGGAAGTGAACCCATATTTACGTGGAGGGAGAGGGGAAAACCATTTAGGAAAAACCACCCCCAGTTCACCCGACCGAGATTCGAACCTCGATCTCCCCGTCCTCAGCAGTCGAGCTCAACACAAGCGCGTTAGCCAACTACGCCACCGAGGCGGGTTTAAAAATATAATATTGTCTATTTACGTTAGTTGTTTCGTTGAATGTGAATTAGTTGATTATTAATAGTTAGATAATTACTTAAGAAAAGTTTTCTTTTGAATCAAAGTGAAATGTGTAACTATTTATATACAGTTAATTTTAGTTTGTGATTTATTAGATATATTTTTAATTAATATTAAGATTAAAAAATCACTTTAGTTACATTCTGAGCCACACTTGGCCAAAACACTTTTAAACAAAATTTCACCGTCATATTTGATTACAAAAAACAAGTCACAAGCTGATTTTTGCCTTCAGCTTGATCGATAACACTCGATACCAAAACGCATCACAGTATAAAGTGTGTCCTCATATATTGCAGCACTGGTAGGTAAGAACACTTGCCTGAGATTTCCTTTAATGACTACTCACCTAGATTTTTGATAAAATGTATCTTTTACCTTATTTATTCTAAACCTAATGATTGCTCTATTTTTCTAGTAAGTTTGGTTTTAAGTTCTAATCTACAGTAGCCCCATGGCTTCTTTGGTGCTGACTGACAGCTCACAGCTGACAGCTAAAAGCTTTGAAAAGTTATCAGACCAAATTATGTATCCCTACGCCGAACCATATGCTCTGCAAAAACATGTGTTTAGCAGCTGTCACTTCTGAAGGTCAAAATTTAGATATATACCTAAATGTTGACTGTCAGAAGTCAGCTGTGAGCTTTCAGTCAGCACCAAAGAAGCCATGGGGCTACTGTATTTAGTGTAATGCACTTTAAAGTCAATCTCACAAGTAATTTTGGTTTTCAATATTTCATCGCCTTCGAATGTGACACGACTTAAAATCATTTTCTGTTGTGTACAACAATCAACAATAAAACATAAAATACTTGAAAAAAAAATGCATGAAAATCTGTAAAACCGCTCATTTGGTCTTCACAGTCTAAACTATATTCATATAATTTCTCATTTTTCAATAGATAGTTTCAATTATACGAGAAAGAGATGATTATTGCATTATGGTGTCAAACGTGTCATAGCCAATATAACTTGGAGTGTCAAACTAAAGTTACTGATTGATAACCCTTAAAACTAGCATTTTTAAAAACATTTTTCTAACTATCAATAATAAATTTAAGGAGTGAGGTTAAGAAAGGCAGTTTAGATGAAGTTATCTCGCATGTGTGTGCTAAATTGAGCTCATAATTAATCAAACATGTGAAACCACCTTTATTGCAGTCAGCTGAGATTCGGACATCTACTTCCTTATCACTGATGATGATGCCTTAAACCATGTAACCACAGATTTGTATGTTTTCTTAGTAAAGGAAGGTATTAGCCTAATAATTAAATGGAAAGTTCACTTGAATAATAAACCAGACTAAATTATAAAAGTGTAACATTAATTAAAAGAATAATAATCCATCCTAAGAACTGTTCAGTGACTTATTAATTTGAAACAATTTAATCTTAAAATAAACATTAAAAAACATTTTTCAGCTTTCTACTTTTATTTACGTAACGAGTGATATTAAAAACATTCTCACAAGAGTTATTCTAAAGACTAAGGGGATACTTGCTTAACTAGTTCTTAGATTTCATTTATTTTATTTGTTCTTTCTTGTTTTACATTTATATATTTTTTTTCTTTAAATTGAATATGAAATATAGATGAGGCTATAACCATAACTAACAAATATATATTAGCTTGACTATTTAATCCATCATAATATAATTTTTGTTTCCATTAAATCATTCAAAGCTTGGTACTGTAGCAGTATTAAAGTGGTGTTATTTATTTCAAAACACGAAATGATTCAGCATTTTCTATAACTATAAGAGTGAATGAATACATGGCACGTTCACTCTAAATGTAAAACGAACGATTAAATAATACCAAGTCATGATACAATTGATCTGAGTTCAAAACGAACTTGCTCTCATTATCTATCAACTGATAATAATGTGATACAACGAAGGATCTTTGTTTCGCTAAGTTCCAGCATGTCATTATAATGAAACTGTTTCCCATCAAACAATAAAGATAAATAAATAAAGTATAAGCAGTATTTGGTTAGGTCACCGCACTTAATTTTCTCTGACTAATTATATCATGTTTTTGATTCTCAGTGGCTCAAAATTGAGACTTTCAATGTTGTTATTGGTATATTTTATAGAGAAATCGACAAACAATCTTATACTTAACTATGTTCAACATATTATTTCATTCCAAAATTGAAGAAATATGTTATTTATAGGAATACAGGGTCACATTTCCTCAATTATTACTAGAATGAAATTAAAGCCTATATTCGAAGTGTACGTTTACCTGTTTTCTTGTTAGATAAAAGATGCCCACTTTTAATAAAATATACCTTTGCCAATTTACAAACATATATTATATTATTCCCTAATAGCCATGAACTGTACTTATCAGTACCCTTAAGAGACTATCTCACATCAGAATTAATAAATTTTTGAAGTCAAGAGATCTTTAAAAATTTAGGTCCCATAAAAATAAATAAATAAAGAAATATAGTTTTAAACATTTAAAAAAAACTGTTTGGCCCTTATTTTGTTGGAACATAGCACCACAACAGGTTTGAAATTTTTCGCTAAAGCCAATAAGAAAGGTTTTTAGGCCATTTGTACGCGACACAACTCAAATGGGAATTATTATTGTTTATTTCTTTATTTCTCAATGTATAAACTGATGGCTGCTGGTCTCTAAGACGTCACACTGGTAATAGACTAGATTGCCGATGATGAGGAGAGTGGGGCTCAAATCAAGGTCGAGTGCACTGAGAGTATTAATTTCTAAGTGGTTTTCTTTTACATGCAAATTCTGGTACAATTTCTCTAAATTATATCTTTCTCATTGTGTAAATATGTGGATAGTCCGAACGGAATAGTAAAACTCGGTGCAGTGACAAAACAAAAACTTCACAGAAATTAATTAAATGGAAAACTATTCTAGTTACATAGGTTCATTCTCTTCCATCATTTGCTAAATCTTTTATTGTAACATTATTTTCTCAAATTCAAGAAAATGGCGTACTTTGCGTTTTTTTTTACAAGCATGCCAACCACCCACGCTCAGCTGAAGTCATTAATCTCTAGTTTATAATCCGTGAGTTGGGGAGCACGCTGACAGTGTCTTGTAAAGCAAAAATAATCTCTGTAAATTTGCTTAAGTGGTTCATTGCAATCATCGAAACAAAAATAAATAATATGTTAGAGATAACCTTTCCTCTTTTAATACATTAGCTTTTAATCGAAACCATGCTCATGATTCATGAGAGATTAAATACTCTGTTCCAACAAGACCTTGAAATAAGACTTTGGAACTTCAGGCCGAGCGCACGCGTTGAGGGAATTCATTTCACTTTATTTTCCGTTGTAGGCACGGGCCAAAAAGTTTATATGGTTCAATAAAATGTCACTTCTTTTTAGTATGTAATTTTTGACTCCATTAAATAATATATTAAAACCCATACATATTTGTGCTCTACAAGGTTTATTTTTCTAAATTTCAATTATTTGATCATTGCAGAAAATAAATATTCCTAAATCATTTCAAAGTTAAACCATTTGGTATAAGAAAATTATAATAATTTAGATATCTACGGCGTTGGACAAGGCTTATAAATCATTATAATATATAAATACATAATAATAATAATTTAATATTTGTAATATCTACAATAGGCTAAATATACCATTATAATTTATAACTACTGTCCCCGCTTTAGCCGAAGCCCCATAAATAATTATTACTCTTAATTAACCAAACGATTATTAGTATCAAAATACCGACAAAAATTATCAAAGTTGTTAATTAAAACTATTTCAGAGCTAATTCATAGTAGACGTAATATTATTCTCAATTCACATATTAAATATAAGAGCGGCTTTATTATGAGATAAGTTGATCATAATGTGTAATACAGTGGGCTGTATTGCATTTGGTCTACATATTGATATTTTGGGTCTAAAAATTAAATATAAATGTGGGCTGGAACAAATGCTACCGAGCATCGGGTGGTTTTGGACTGAATGAATAAAATATGTGTATTGCAATAATACATTCAATAAAATACTACTATGGATACCCAGTTAGCAAATTTATGTAAAATCCCTATGGTTGTCCTAAGGTTCTTCCAAGGAGTTTATAGAATAAGATATCCAGCCCTAAAAATTAAGGTTATATTACTGAAAAGCAAAAAGAGAACAAATCTATCGTCTCGAAATGCGCTCTAACGATTTTAATTAAATTTGTATAGAGGCATTGATTAACATAAACAAATGACAATTCTCATTTTCACATGAAAATGACTTGAAGGGTATTTTACATAAGTAGACAATTCTAATTTTTATAATATATTACATAACTTATCTTTGTAAGGTTGTAGTACGAATAAAAATAAAAATCTTTTATATGATATACATTTTTATAAATCTAACAATCAATAGTTTCTAAACTATAAGCAAATATATAATATTTTTTCATGGAGGTATTTGGCAATTAAATTGATTGCTAACCTTTTTGACAGATATGTTCCTCTTTACTTAATGTTTCTGTAACAGTGTGCATTATTTCATTTGTGCTCTTTTGTGGAATGTTTTGAATCAATGTATATTATTTAGTTTCATAAATCTTTCGAGTTTTTAGTAAATATATTTATTTTAAGATAAAAAGGTCTGTATGGTGCATGGTAGCCTTTATCTTAACAGTGTGATAATATTCATAAGTATATACACTTTTATTGGTATAGTTTATTTCCTTATAATTAACTTTTTAACCTTTGGATACTGGTGCTAAAAAGAAATATAAGAACTGACGCCATTGCATTTTTTGCATTATCCTATAATGTTCTAAATAAATGTCAAATGCAATACTACTAGATTTTTAACATGCTAGGTAGGCTCTCTTAGACTGGGGACAATGGATTATTTCATCACTATATTAATCTGTGGAGAGTTACAGAAAATCTTTAAAGTGAAAATTTTAAATAATAATAATTATTTTTATTTTTATTTTAAATAAAGCAATGGTGTCCTAGAAATAATGAAATCACCAAGTTTTGAGGAAACTAATTATTTTACATTATTTTTTTAATCTAATTTGGATTTGTTTTTCAAAAATTAATGTGTACCGCTATCAACTTCAAACTTCAATTTTTTTATAGACGCGTGCTTTATAATTTTGCTCACTTTTGCAAGTGCAGTTCAGTGTTTTATGTTAGCTTTTAAAAATCTAAATGTATTATTCCAAATATCAGGTTCCTTTATCCCAGGTAATATGAGTCACTAATACGAAACTATGATGACATATTAACGATATAATTTTAAGGAACAATCTGTATGCGTACTTTGACTAAATTATATATATTTTTTTTGCTAAGTTGACTTAGCTAAGTATGGATTTTTTTATATTAAATATAAATTAATCTTTTTCGACGTGTTGGTACTATAGTCTGGAACACTTAATGCATAAAGTCACTAACTTTAGAAGTTTAACTTATCTTTATATGTTAATTTTATAAAGCCAACATGGATCGGTTCATTCAAAACATTTGAATCCCAATCAACAAATAAGCGAGAAAAACAAAGCTCAAAAACCCAACCTAAGAGTATAATTGTAGCGCTATCTATGTGCAGTCCAAGTTTGATCAATACACATCAATTATTTTGAAACTATTTGGGGTACATAACACATAGACAGTGAAACCTCCTCGACCAATCCAACAAAACAGAAGGTTCAAATAGTAACAAAAGAAAGCATTATTAACACAATCGGAGTGAGTCGTTTGAGTGCATTGTTTTTCAATTATCTGAGAACAGACAACAATAACTCAGCGCACACAACTCACCTAGTTGCAGAAGTTATAGTCTGACGGTCGTACTCATGCCCTCATCATATAAACCTGATAATATTTCCAGAATAAATAACTAAATCCCAAAAAAACAATAGTAAATAAAAAGCACAAAAAATATATCCGAAGGGTACTCTTAAAACGTGAACTCATCAAGAAAAAAGCAAGAAATCGACTTAGGATGTTTATTCATAAGTAATATATATAGATAGACCATATATGATGGTATGAAGAAAAATTATGATATGCGTACAATGACAAAATTTTGAAGATTAGATATTGGTATATTGGTTTTATATAAAAGATCCTATCAAGGTTAATATATCTCTCTCTTGACGTTAGAAAGTTTACTTAAAAACATTAAACAAATTTAATTTTATAATTAGTTCTCACATCTATTAGCCAACATAATATAATAAAGCTCATACTAATAATGATTAAAAATACAAATAACTGAGAATATATATATATATATATAGTTTCAACCTGGTCAGATTCTAAATAGGACCGAAAGTAATCTACGCTTTTATCATCAGTTATCGTCAAGAAGAAAATAGCCTTAATTCGTTTTTCTTTCAAGTAGTCAACTTCCATAGTAGATAAACATTTAAGAAAGAACAAGATTATTTGCAATGCTAGTTTAAATATTAAATTGCTCCAGTTTTCCTAATAGCTAAAAATACAGAATTAAATTAACAAAAGTAATATTATTAGACAAACAGATTTATCCACTCTATTTACACAATTAACTATCCATCTGTCTCCAGGACATAATAGTGATATTCGATATGTATCGAACTTAGTCAAAATCTCTACATTCAATATTACGGTCTATGAACCACCTCGAAACATTATTCATGATTAAATTTAATTTGAATCTCTGATATATGAATATAACAATAAAAAAAATAGGCCGAAAAGTTAAATTTTGAAAAGTTACATTTAAAAAAATCATTTACGCCAAAAGTTAAATTTTTCTTACGTTTGAAATCGTTTAGCCAAGACTACGAATTCCTCAATCCAGAGTCAAGTCCAAGAGTGCTGGTCGTGTTGCCATACCGGCGTTATATAAGCTTGAAACCCCAGAGAACTATGGGAGGCAAGGAAGAAGGTGGGGGTAACATATTTGGATCACAAAAGAGGGGAATACGCATGACAACAAGCTCTGAGAACGAATTCCAAGGCATTAGAACATTCTCCTATAGACTGGAACTGGCATTACTTCCTTTCTTAAACTCTTTAGAAAGTCCCACTGTCTTGCGAGCTCTAGCGGTCGCCGCTCGAACTTGGGTGGGTTCTATCAATTCGTGTCGCGTCGTGGTCTTGCACGGATGTGTATTTGTTATGTCGCTGAACTGTAGTCGTGAGGTGTTGGAACGGTGAAATGGGGAAAGTAGTTAATTCCCCTCCGTCTTGTTTCTTCAGTTGATTAATTTTTCCGCAAGATGGCATTAAAGTTATTCCTAGCAACGTTTTCTACAAATTCGCCACGTGGTGTTCACGCAATAAAATTGGTAATTTCTATTGGCTTCATGTATGTTGTCAGCAACTAGTCACAGCAAGCGTCCTAATTCATAAGTTCATCCGAACAATATGATTGACCGTAAAATAAAATATGTAATATGTCTATCAATAAAACATATGAATTGAATTTGTAAAGTTACATTTTGAACTTTTATTATGTAATGTATTAAGTTTTTCTTGAATGTCCTACATTTTGGGAGATCTTGTCCTTCTTTGCGCCAACAGCATCTGGTCAACCTGCCCAAAAACTGCAGTCTGATTTTCATAGGAAGCCCGTTATTTTAGAACTGGGAATTAATGTTGCCACAATGGCGTAACTAAAAATACTACAGCTGTATTTTTTTATTGGTTAATATATTTTATTACATAAAGATAAATTACTTAGTAATCCAAGGGAAGTTTTTTGAAGCGTTTGATAATATTTTAATTAATAAATCAAATAAAACATATCTACGCAATGCCAAATTTTAGTGACTTTGAATCAATATTGGTTGAAAGTGGACTGACTTTCTATATAAAAAAATCACGGTTATATGTTCGATCGTACCACTCTGGAGATTGCTTGGTATAAAGGTAAAGGATAGTTTCCGCTTTAGTGGAGAAGTGTCAAATATTGCACAGATTTTAAGCAGTATGAAATATCTTACATGGTTATTGTTTACTTAGATTAAAATATAAATTTCTTGCAAACATTTTTTCTGTAAGACAATTTTGAGGTTATCTGCAATAAACAACTAATAATCCGTTTCAGATAACGTGAGATGTGTTCCTGCAGCACAGAATCCTTCAGCTTGCTTTCTGTTTCAACTGCCCTTTGAGCTGGAGCCAGATGATTTAACGACGGTTGAATTGTGGATTTATAAAGAGAGAGACCGGCTTGACCAGCACAATCAAACTTTTGTTGTATCTGAGGTGGCACACTGGGACATCAACCACAGCAGTCAGGAAACAAAGCTGTTGACGATCAAGGACACAGATGTCAAAGGTAAGAAGGCCTGTAGGACACAATCCCAGGACTTGGAAAACAAAGAATTTGGTGATCAAGGACCAGGATGTCAAAAGTATTAAAGTCTGTTGAAAATACATACATAACTTAGAAAACAAATTTGTTGACGACCGGGGATGGATATTTTATAGGAAAGAAATATCGTAGGACATAAACAATGGCACCCAGAAAGTTGTTGGTGATCAACAAAATGATTAACTAAAAACAGTATTTTGATAGCATTTCTCGGCCTAGTAAGCTATCACCTTATTTCCCTCAGCCAAGTGTACATCTATTTATAGTGGGTGGAAAAGTAAACGTGAAAAGAAAATTCAACATACTTTAATAGTGCAGCTCATTTCTAAGATCAAGAAAACTCCATTAGTTTATTTAGGATTGTTATTAAAAAAAATTTACATCCATTACTGTTTCCAGCCTATGGCCTGGGTCAGATTTTTATTCAAGTTATAGATTTTTCCACTACCAGCTTGCTAAGCCTGCCGTAATTTTATATGCCTTATATTCTAACTTAAGACCAGGACAGGCATAACATCCAATCCCCAGCCATCAATTTATCAACGTGAAAGTTTAAAGGGTTATTAATTAAACATAAAAATAAGATTTTTTAGCATTTATTTTTTTATCAAATTTTTACACGTGAACAAGATTATTCATAAACATAAGATAATGGAAAGGTATAGGTAAATTTTAGGTACAGAATGAACTCCAGGCGGGGACAGTAAGGAGAACAATTGGGTGCACGAATTTTCCCGAATGAAATATAATATAATCTTTATAAACTGTAGGCTGTTCACAGTATAATATTCTACCAACAATCACTGAAAAGTTACTAATGCTTTCAATAGCCATTATTTTAACTCATGGCACTGAAGTCTTGGTAGATTTTTATTCAGTAATTTGCCTCAGCAATATTTGGTTATTTTAACTTCAACATTTAAAAAATATTCACACAAAGAATTTTATGTTCTGTTCAGAAGGATGGGTGAAGATCGACTTGGCCTGGGTGGTGAAGAATTGGCTGGAGTACCAGGAGTTGATTCATGCTATCTTCATTGAGTGCAAATCTTGTGCCAATGAGGTAGCCCGTTCACCAATATCCCTTCAGCCTGATCGAAAGCCTTTCCTCATCATTCGCACCAGCTCTGTCAACAAGGTAAGTTAGTTATATTTACACCTCAAATATACCACACATTGTCCTAAACAAATTTTGGCTACCTATAAGAAAATATAGTTAGGGTACCTACTATAGCCGAGAAAGCTCAGTAGTCGTGTGCTGCTTGCTTGAATATCTGCAAATACACGTTGAGGATGTTAAGTAAGGCAATATTCATCCATAATATGGTCAGTCTGAAGTCAAAATAGTTATTACGTCATTTATTTTTGTAATATAGTCATATGGACAAAAATAATTATTAGACGCTTATGTTAGACATTATGCTTTTCCACACTACAGAATATGAGAGATGATATTATTATCTCAAAATTAGGGAACACCAAGTAAAACTTAACAAAATAACAAACTCACTTTCCAGGTTTTTAGTCGTTCCTTTTTTTTATTTATGAGCAGAAAAATAATGGCAAGTCAAAGAAAAAACATTAATACGGTACACATGAAAAAAAGCTTTGATAAATCTTATCCACACTTCCTACATGTTTTAAGAAACATTTCTCCTATCACAAATATGAAGCTTGAATAATACACTACATTCAAACATAGTATCATGTATCACCAATTATTGTTATAAACATTAATATACCTTTAATAATATGGTACAAAAACTTTTTAAGTTTCTTAAAAGAATAAGTTCATAACGAATTACTCGTGACATCGTAGACCACCAAAATAGCTGGCTACAGCTAACCTTGGATGACTGTATGACTAAGTTGTCGCATCATGGTCCACGGATGTATCACAGGTTATAATAAGTAAATGAAAATATTATGTTATTTATGCGTCAATAATAACATTTTCACCTTTTGTCTTTAAAATGTTAATTTTAGCTTAAATTGCATATAATATTAAAATTCCAAGGGCAGGGTCATCCAGGCATGTTAGGTATTCCCTATTACTTGTATACGTGCATGTAAATGTATTTTAGACTTCAGTTAAAGTAGAATTCTGAATACAATAACATGTTTCCCTGGACTACTATTATAGTAATTGAAGTTTAGGCACAGCAGTGATCTTTATACTATACTGGATGAACATGAACACACCCCTTGCAAAGGACCAAATCGTGACGCTAAAGTTTGTAGTCTGCTTGCTAACGAGGGGACACATTTAACGGTTGTTTTATTGTGTAAAAATATGTTTTTTGTAAGTGAAGTACTATACCCCTCTTGACTGAAGACACATTTACATTAAAGGCTATACAATTCAGTTTTAAAGGTAACATTGTACAAATAAGGATATAATCTTTGATATATTAAAATATTTAGCTAAAGCCCATGTTATTTATATTTTGCCAAGACTTAAGTTTATTTAAAATTGATTATTAGCTTATATAATAGTTTCAGAAACAATATTGTATTTGAAGTTTGATTACTAAAATGAAAAAAGGTAGCTTCAAACTTAATTACATTCGTTTGAATGACAAACTTTGTGTATTAGGTAGTTTTACATTCAAATTATTATTTAGGTTATATAGTCTAGGGGCTGGCCCATGTCCTGTTGGAGAGTTTGCCTATAGAGGGTTTCTTTTCAGATATATTTAAATATGTGTCTAGTGATGTTTTTCATCTTGGGTACATGACCTGAATGTCGTCAGGTTTTTTTAATGGCCGCCTAATATGGTACATGGTTTTAACCGAACAGCAGCACTTAATTCGTAATGTAACTAATATCGGGACCAAATGAAAGCTCTTATTAGTGGCAATGCAACTAATCACATTTGATTTACTTGTGTTCACAAAAATTTGAGTGAAATTCAAAATATTGTTTGTGCGCAAGTATTTTATTTATTATGTGTATTTCGACAGCTTGCTGTACACTTGCAAAATCATGAACATAAAATTTCTTACTTGCGACATGGGCAGATAATGTTTCTGAAACATCTTTTGCAAGTGCAGGGATGTGGAAAATTCCCAGGAATAGTTTCACTGGTGACTTGGGGCTCCAGTTCACCATCTTCCTCTATACATCCAAACAATGTTGGTCGAAGGGTGGGTGCATCAACAAATACATGACACCACCTGTAACATTGCAATAAACCTCATTTGATGTGTAATCTTACACTGGTAGAAGGTGGCGTGAGCTTCTCTAGATTGAGCCTTTTCATTTGATGATACCGATGTATCCGAAGATAGTTTCCCGAACGGAAATTTGATGATAGAGCTCCAACAAAAAAACTCATCTGCGTCATCCATCATTGTTTCACAGAGGTCTGGTTTACCAAATGTTTGTAGTAGATGTGGTTACAGTTTACCATGCTTTAAATCTGTAAGCTTTGTCCCAAATTTGCTTGCCGTGTCACATCTAGTGATGGAATGTAAGGCTGGTAGAGTTTCAATAATTCTGTGCTCCAGGAATCTCACAAGTTTATGAATTGGCACTGCACGTGATGTAATACCCTTTCCACAGAGAACCCATAGCTCAGACAATCCTTCCTTTTTAAAATATTAAAGAAATGATAGACTGCGCATACAAAGACATCAGTGTCTGAGGATTATATTCCAATGTGCTCTACATTTATAGCAACTGCATTATGTAAATGAAGAAGTAGCCGCTCTTCAGCATCCTCCAGGTCAGATTGTAAAGTTGAAATGTCTTCTTTCGTGGCATATTCAAGAAGTATGCTTGTCTATCCATCCTCACCAAGTTCGCCCATATAAATAGAAGTACCACTAAAATCATTGCATTCTATCAGGTATTGAATGAACTACTTCAACTAGTATTTATTACTTGAAGATGCCCAGGATGCATGCATATCTTTTGAAAGAGGGGTTTTCACTCCATCAATATTAATGTTAATTGGGTGAGAGGTTCATCTTCTTTGTCATTCAGCTGATTTAACATTATCTTCTTTGTATAGGTACATCAAATATTCTGTCAATCCTAGAAGAATTTAATGCAATCACTTTTATTCTCTGAATGATAAGCTTTGCAAAGTCCCCAAAAGTCTTTATAGAATTAGACCTGGCTGCTTGAGTTTTTCGTGCATTAACATAAAATCAAACAATGTGGCAGTGGTGCGAGGTGAAGGAGGAGGCGTTTTGAAATTTGATTCCTTAAGATCTTTCTTGTACCAAACTGCCTTATTGTTTTTTATTTCTAAGAATTCATCTTTTGTTATAAATAACGAAGTAAAAACGAGTTTATAGCACAACAACTGATAAATGGCGTATCCTCTTCCTCGTGCAACATAAATTAAATGTAAGGCATTAAAAGTTTTATTTTGGGTGTAATTTTTATCGTGTGTTGCTGAGAATCGGACATCTTCATCTTAACCGCTTTATCGAGGAGTTTCTTGGACTGAATTACATTGTGGCTTAAAACTTAATTAAATGTGTTTGAATAACTAACTTTATGTAGTAGTTTACATTAAACTCTCATTTAGGTTATAGGGCTTGTAGGAAGTATCACTATATTACAATATATTTAAATTTGGCTATTAGCTTGTATATTTCTTTCAGAAACCATATTATATTTAAGGTTCAATAACTATAATGAAATAAGGTCACTAAAAACCTTATTACATTAGGTAGAATGACAAACTGTGTGTAGAAGTCCTACGTTCAATCGATCATTTAGCTAATAGGCTTGAAAGAAGTATTACTATTTTAGCCTAAATTGATTTATTTAAAGAAACAAGTCATAGTGTGTTGAACTTAGCTATACTCTTCAAACCTTATTTTAACTCATTTATTTCGTTTAACCAATCATAAATTGATATATCTCATATATTCATAAAAAATTAGTGAATGATGTCGAATTGCCACCTTACCTTGTATGTGTGTAGGAGAAAAAGCGATACCTGAAAGTTTCTTTCTCTCTTACACAATGTTGTGCAGATGACGGCCCGAAAATTTTAGCTGCATATGTCCATCCAGTTATATTACAGAGATCAATGAGGCACAATGCTTTACACACACTGCGCTAGTAGCGGTAGAAACTTGCAGCACAAAATGGATAACCATTAATGAAACACAAAGAGATAAGTGTTGTTTGATGATGTTCCTTATCTGTTTAAACTGAATTTTATTTTATTGATTTCAATGTAATGATTCAAATAAAAGCGTATGAGTATAAAAAATAGCTAATGTACTATCGGATGTTTAAATATACATAAAAACACAATGAAACGAGTGTCAGAGTACAAAAATGTATAAAAAAATTAACGTGTTTTAGAATTAACAGTACATGCTGTAACTAATATAACATGACTCAACTGTTACACAGGTTTATAAGCATGGACACAGATTAGATAAAATACGAACGAGACATTTAACGATGGTACCAACCTAAACTAGAATATCCCTGCATAGAATTGCATATTTTAACACTCCTCAATTCGACTACAACCACAAAATTAGTCAAAAATCCTACATGTACCCTTAAATAGATACAAATAGACTCTAGTGAATTAGAATTTGACTAAAACAATATAATTACAAAAGTACTCAAACTTATTTCCAACCAAACTCTTTGTCAGAATGTCAGCACATTGTCCATTTTCTCCAAATAAATCACATCAATAACACCACTTAAATACAAATCACGAACAAAGTTGTATTTGACATCAATATGGTTTAGTCATCGATGCTCCCATTTGTCCAAACATCTTATGCAGGACTGGTTGTCCTCGTACACCTTGGTGGGTTCTAGAGTGATCCCAAGGTCCTGGATCAGTCTTCTCAACCAGAGTAGGTCGGATGAGGCGGTTGACAGGGAGACAAACTCTGACTCCGTCGAGCTAAGGGAAACTGTAGTCTGCTTACGTGTAGTCCAACCAACAGTGGCACCATAAACTTGAAATAAGACCCAGATGTAGATTTACGATAATTGCTGTCATTGGCCTAGTCCGCATCAACGTAGGCCCGTAAGGCGAGATCACAGTTCTTCGGAAATAAGAGACCAACTTCAATTGTTCCATGAATGTATCGTAGTATTCGTTTGAGTCCATTCCAGTGTGCTTCTGTTGCATTGCTCTAATAATTTCTGATCAATTTTTATACCTAGAAAGTTGTGCAAACCTCCAAGATCCTTCATCTCGAATTCTGACATAAGATATGTTTTGATATCATTCAACTTCTGCAGATTGTTTCCCGCTAAAATTATGTCATTACTGGATGGCAGCTCAGTAAGGGCCCAGGTCTCATTTTTCTTCAATGAGTTCATCTCTTCCTCAACTGCAGCCATCTATTGCTGGGCATCATCTCTACTATGGATGTCATCGTAGGTTTCTGGCAAGTTGTTTATAAATGACTCAGCACCAAGAGCCAGTGTGACATAGTCATTTAGGTACGCTGGTGCAGTGCAAGGTCTCGTGCTCCTACGCAGAGGTTCAAGTTCCTCACCAGGAGTCTCTTCTTCGTCAGAAATTGCCTCTGGTTCTCCTCCTGAAGACGGTTCCTCCTACAATTCCTCAGTAAAAGCTTCATTTGGAGCCGAATTGATGACCTCAATACCTCTAGACGGTGTTGAACCAGCAACACCACTGGTTATGAACTACTGTTCATCGAAAATTATATCATGCCCACGTATGATTTTTCGTTCCTGGGGACACCACAGCCTGTACCCATTCGGGCGGTAACCAACAAAGTAGCACTTTTTCGAGTGGCTGTCAAGTTTACTTTTAAGAACTTGATTAGGTAATCGAAGATATAGTACACAGCCGAAAACCCTTAGTTTTAACATATCGTGATTTACACCATACTACAGTTCTGCTGGAACCTTGTTTTCAAGAGCTTTAGTAGGCGATCTGTTTATTATGTACATCAACACTTCATTAGTGCCATCAACGGCTAAATATGGTACCTATAGTAAATAAAGGGTGCAGTTAATAAGTAGCGTTGTATGTAAAATATTCTTTAAATATTTAGTATAGCTCCACACTTGAGGCGTACGAAATCTGACTATGAAACAGGCCTATTGATACGATTTGTCAAACGTGACATATGCATGTCTTTACATCATATTATTTGACCTGTGCTTATATGAATATAGCTCTAGTAACTTTTGTAACTTTCAGATACCTACCATTATACGATAATCGCATTATAGTTAAAGGGGTCATGGAATATTTATATAAAATGTATGGTCATTCATCTTGATAAAGGAAGGAAAATAAACTAGTATGTTGGTCGGGATTAATCCTTGACTTCCCGAACAAGAAAGACTGTTTAACAAAGATTATGTACACAGGCAAATTGGATTATTATTATCATTTACAGATTGTATATTTCTATTTTCACAGAGGAGACGTTCCAAACGCCATGTGAACTGCGTTCCAGGCGTGAGCGAGTGCTGCAGAGAAAATCTGTACATTTCGTTTGAGGAAATTGGCTGGGATGATTGGATACTGCATCCTACTGGATACCAGGCGTACTTCTGCAGAGGATCATGTTCTAACGCTGCGTCTCTTACAGTCAGCGGCTCTCACTACAACTCAATAATCAGGGTAGGTGTTATTGAATTTCATGAGCTATCAATGCTGGATGACCATAGCTAAATATTTGAAATACATTTTTGAAGATGATCCTGCAGTCTTATCACTGATTATGTGGGGTCCGTGGACTCTCTTATGTACAAACATACAATGTAACCTTAATTTTCTCTTTATAAACGTCTAAGAAACACAACACTCACGAATCTGGCATATTAGATGGTGTACTAAATATGGTTTGAAGCTATTGCTTCGAGGCTGCCTTGAACTCGAGCATTTCTACTTTGGCTTTGACAATTAAGTCTATTTTACTAGGGGAATTGATAAGTGATAAAACGGGATTATTTAGTGCTGGACTAGATTCAGGGAAGTTTGGTCTTCCCTGCTTTTAATTTTAATGCAAAACAGTCGTTTTAATATCCATCAATTTTCACTAAAACCTCAATAAACACCTATGTAGACCCAATAATGGACCTACTATTAAAAATGTTTGTGTTTCAGAAATTGCTATATCAAGGACGGCCAAATAACAAAAGAATAGACCTTGTGCCTTGTTGCACAGCTACTCACCTTTCATCTATTCAGCTACTTTACATGGACAACAATCAGGCTCTCACACAGAAGACCCTCCCCAATATGGTGGTGGACTCTTGTGGATGCATGTGAACGTCTGGTCAAAAAGCCATGTTGCCTTCTGACTGTGTACACAACAGTATTTAAATGTACCTGCAAAAAAGCAATGCAAGGAAATTTGCACATTCGGTTGCATCATCATATTATCTTGATAATACGACAAATTGTTTTTGCATGAATAAATGCTCCCATTGCCGTTCTGAAATTATCAATAATTTTCCTCATAAACTTGAGCTTAAATTATTTACTATCAAAGTTCCAACTAGTAGAAAAATTACATATTAACTAGGTAATCAACTTAACTCAGAAATACATTCTCCATTTTGATATTTAGGTTTGTTTAATGCTCAGGAATATTTTCTCTCATAACTTGTGATAAAAGACAAATGGATACGGTTGTTTAACCTGAGGCATTCAATATAGAGCACAATATTATGGGCTACAGAACAATTATTTGGATAAGTCTATCTGATTTGACGCGAAGTCAATTATCCTCGATTCAACTACCGTATTTATTATAATTTCTCAATATTCGAGGTGCTATAGTTTAAATTATATTATTTATTTAGTTATAGTATTTATGTGGCAGTTTATGTATTATTGTAATTATTTATTTATTTAATTATTTATTAATTGTATTAAAACTATGTAGTGGAAAATGATACTGTAAAAGTATAACATAAAATGGTGCACGTCCATACATACATACATACATATATATATATATATATATATACACATACATACACATACATACATACATACATACATATATACAAATTAGCATTAGCTTAGTGAAATATTTTATCAGCACCGTGCGATATTAAGCCCTGTAAGAAGATGAGAATCGCAAATTTAAAGATTTATGTTGTGATTTGATTAAAATAATAAAGTTGCATATAAGTAAAACATCTTTAAATCGTGGACTTATTATAGTATTAATGTAGTGCACCATAAATATTTAGTGAAATAAATTAAATATTTTCAACATAAAATCACTCAAATCAGCATTACATAATTTACTATGAATACATTTTAAGTTAGCTTAGGGATATTTTTGTCTTTCTTGCTAGAAATAAATAGTCAATGATTTCTCACCATTTTTTTTCTCTTGCTTGTGGTGGTGTTTACCCTAAAAACAAATTTAGTGAACATTTTTAAACAAAAAAATATATATATTCTCCCACCCTCTAACTTTGTGAGTACAGTTTGTGTAAATATAGAAAATATTTGCAACTTTTTTTTCCTTTTAATCAATAGCTAGGTATCCTGATATATTGCTTCAAAGTTGACACTTGTAACTTGTACATACCTAGTCCCCATATTGACTTAATACTCAAAATGAGATAAGTAGATACTTACATATATGTTCCTTTATATTTACGGATTTGGATGACTACAAAGCATGTATTTGGTTTCATATTTTGGTTTAAAATAAATAAATTGATAAAAGTGTTTTCTATAATAGTTATACCTATAAAATAGGTAAAACAATCAAATACAAATTATATAATTTTAGTGATTCTTTTACAAGCAATATTTTTATAGCTTTTGAACATAGCTTACATTTTTAAAAATTTTATTTTACATAATTTAATGTTTCGTTAATCAAGAATCCAAATTTGGTTATCTTTGTGTTTATTTTAAAGCAAATGACTTATTAATTCGAATACAAGTTTGATACATTTTTTTTTTTGTAATAACACATCAATTATCAACTGCAGTGAAAATATTTCATCATGTCGCATAATAGTTAAGTTAAATAATTTTAATTGTAAGTTTATTTGTTTTTGTTTTGTTTTTTTAATATTTGGTGAATGATAAAATACGTGAGAACATGAACGAGTTTGTGAATTATTTTATTAACCTTCAATAATTACAAAATAGTTTTAATGTTAACCCATTCCTTGGTGCGTGTTTAGCACAGCGATCTACACAGGACCAGCAGCCCTTTGTCTACTCGTATATTCATATCCGAAACATATTTTCGTTACTCACTTATTTTCTTATTTATTGCATGATTCATGATCATAGTATGGAATTTAACTCGTAGTCCCACATATTAGCTTCAATATGAAGTATTCAGGCTGATTAAAATTACAGTGGCTTATCGATAGATGGCATTACAATAACTTAGTTCAATGAAACGTTATTTTCTACCCGCGCCAGGGAACGTTCGCCCAAACAAAGACGTTGTTCAACGCCCGCGCCAGGGAATGAGTGTTATAAGTAAATGCCTACTGAATGTAACACTATATGTTATAGATATTCGAGAGCCTAGAAATTAATTGGTCAAACTCTCATTTATACTGGCTTACTATTATGGCTATTTATTTTGTAATTTTTGTACGTTCAATTAATGAATAAAAAGCTATTTAACATTATTATATTTCAAAAAATATCTAAAGCCAAAATCACAAATAAAATATAAGTTTCATAAAATAAATGTAAATACTCTTAGTTTTATTTGTTTATCAAAAACTAAAACCTTTTCGAATTTTACCAATTTAGTCAAACCAATAGAACTGTTCGTTAAGTTCGCTTCACCAAAAGTTGCTGAGTAATAGTGGAATAAGATTATTTTCAACAACTGGCTGGGAAAGGGGGTCTACATAATAGCCTAGCTTTATTATGTCACACTTATATAATAATAATGAGATCTTCGTTTAAAATTCTGGCTGATTAATATATTTTTATTTTACAAAAGTAATATCCGTAAATTTAATAATGTCATGTATTGTTTGCGCAAATAAAATTTTGAAATCGTAGATACATTTTTATCAAACCCGCACCAGGAAATTGTTTTTTTTTTCTAAGTTGGGCTCATGAAGTTGAAAAATAAGTATTTCTAACATATTTTGTGTTGATAATTTCCCATAAAATGTTATTGAACTTATAAATTTTGCCATTAATTTTCTAGGGGCAACGCACTGAAAAAATAAAAAATCTACACCTGAATTAAAATGTTTTCAAATACACAAAAATGTGTCAAAAGCCGTCAAAAATATTTGAAAAATTATATATCTAGGCTTTTATCGTTTTCTTTGCATATAGTGCATGGGTTGGGCTGCGTTTATATATAACGCATAATTAATAGAGACTGGTGTATAACAAAGAAGATGGAATATATAATTTTCAATGATAGCGTTTATACTTGAAACATAATGAATAGTGTGCAATGCATTTAATTACAATGCAATTAATTTAATTTTAAAGTCGTATACGTTATGCGTGAAGTGTAGTATAGATAATCATTGGACTTGAGTCATATCAGCCAATGAAAGCGCGAGGAGAGGATATATACAATTATATGTCAGTATACAAGCAGACGAAAATAAATTTTTATTTACTTCAATGATTACGATTCTCTATATGATTGAAATTAAAGGAGAAATATTATATTATTAATTCTGTTCTTGAGAAGTAGGTCTACCATAATATTCCTAATATGATCAGAACCAAATAAAAGTTGAATTTGATTTAAAAGTACAATCAAAACAAAAATTTATTAAATTCAAGTTTCAAACTATACCGTTTTATTAGCGTTCTTTTATAAACTAACCCTTTATTTAATTATTTTTATATACATTATTTAGTACGTTAGTGGAAAGAGTTCAGGCCATTTTCTATTAGAAAAAGACAATCGATGTAAGTAAGACGTTATACAGTATACGTTTCATTATAAAATTATATATTTTTCTTATGAATTGTGCACTATATTCTATATTATGCTATTTACTATTAGCTATAGTCTTGTTAAAAACAATTTTTTATTTTCAACTTTCAACGAGTAGGCTTTTTTGAATAAATAAAATATCTTCTCTAAAAGCTTATGTCTATAAATGTAGATATATTAATATTATTTACACCCTAGTTAGAATTTGTATTAAGAAATTAAATTTCAATTATTTTAACTAGATTCGGGTACATACATAACATTACCGATTATGACCTAACTTGGTTATATTGGTCACACTCAAATATTATTTGAAAGCACCATTGGTTTCTATGTCTATTAATCTGGATAGACATGAACACACCCCCTGCAAAGGGCCAAAACGTGACTCCTAAATTTGTGGTCTGCTTGATTCAAAAAAGGACTGATCTGATGGTTTCTTTCAATGTCCTTCTGTGAAAATATGTTTCTGGTGTATACAATTTTATTGTTTAAAAATAATAAAGTACCATATCACATTTGGGTGAGTAAAAATTTACTTAGTCAAATATGCGAAATTGTATGGATTTCGATGATATTGTCAAGTTCTCACTAGTGATCAGGCTATGTCTTAGAATTTAGGTTTATCGACCAAGCATTTATGACAAATCTGAAAAGTGAAAACGAAGTTTGATTTGTGTCTCGTGAACAAACATAGGTCCCAACTCTAAGGGGTAATAACCTATTTGACCCCCTAAAAATATTTCTAGGGTTCCTACCCCCCCTCCCCCCCAAGTGGTCGTTAAAAAGTACAAGAAATACAGATTTAAATTAAGAGTAAAGAAACTAATAAATAAAATAGATTGTTTTAACAAAATAAATCAAAATCGATTGAGGATGAAAAGATCGATTAATTTTTAAATATCCTGCCAAATACGAGTAGAAGAAATTTCCAGCAGGACCACTAGTAGTAGAGTACGCTGCACACAAGAACCTACTGGTGAAAATTAAAAAAACAGTCAAACATTTTCGTGATTAGCTTATGCTATCTATATATACCAGAGTATTCTGTTAGCGCCAGTTCTATTCATTTAAATATGAACGTGCAACTGTTTATTTGTTTATATTGTATCAATAATCCTACCCAGTCCAGTGTCTGCATGGTATAAGGCACTACTTTCGCAATAGACTAGACTGCCAATGACGGTGAGATCGAGGTCCGAATTTCGGTCGTGTGTACGGTAGTTTCTCAAAATGTTATTCCACTCTCCCTCTACGCAAATGTGGGTACACTTTCTCTCTCAAATAACCTTCCTAATCCCTTAAACCATTAGTGTAATCAGGACTTAACGTAGCGCACTTAACCTGATACAAGACATAATCGATTGTGTCAGAATGTATTAAAAAAGAAGTCTACAAAACCCTTCAATGTCAGGCTAAGAATATGAGTCCCTTTTGCCCAACTCGCTGGACAGTTCGATGTAATTTTCTTTCGTCCATCCTTTAGAATAATTACAGTGAAATTGCAAGTTCCATGGAGGAGTTAGCAGAATCAAAACAATCAGATGCTTGTTCCAAAGCTAGTGGCTTTATCATTAAAATATAAACTTTCGACTTTTTCTGTCATATTTCTTTGCTATGCCAAGTTTTTGGACACGTGAATATTGTCAACAGTGCCCTTTAAAGGAAATCACTTCTCTTTAAGTAGTCCTAGAAATTATTGTTACATTGCTTGAACTCCTGAGAAATTTCAGAATGGAGTATGAAGCTTCCTGGAACAAAAAACACTCAAAATCCGAAAATATAACTGTTAAATAGCACAGATACCAAAATGATGAAGGATTCCTCACTGATTAGATTATGCACGTGACAGAGACGTTCCTCAATTCACAAGCCCAAAGGAATTATACTGTCAGCTTTTCTAAGTACCGTAAGTCGTCGATACGTTCGTAAAGGGCATGAGCACCTGATTCAAGTCCATTATTATTATTATTATTATTGACTACATGGTAAACGCTGAACACTATCTCACCGGTATGAGAGATGAATTTCAGAAGTTCAGTGAGTATTTTAAAGATAACATTGATGGAGAAAGAGTTGTATTACACACAGATATATTTATAAATGTATTGAAAACTAGAAAGGAAATGGTAGGCAGCGTGGCATCTGTGTTGTGTTTTAGTTTCTTCAGAAAAATCTGCAAGTGAAGGACGTGCTTCCAGAGCTGTTAAATTTCATCCAACTCGTTCTGACGATCCCTGTGTAAAGTTTCTCAGTAGAGATATCATCTTCAATACTGAAGACCTATTTGATCTCAACAACGGTCCAGAAACGCTTGAATGTTCTCCGAGAGCAGTAGCAGAGAACAGAACCTGCTCGAACAGGGGTAGAGCGTAAATGTTCCCCTGCATTGCAGGGGTTGAGGAAAATATTCATTACTTATACATTTTTAGATTAAATTGGGACATAGAATTGGTGAATAGTATTTTTTTTATGAATTAGGATACATAAAAAAAAGCTAAAAGTAACTATTCTGGTACATTATTGGCAACGTATAAATCGTCCCCTTTGATAATATGCATGTGTATGTTAGATAGTCGGCGTTCGTACAATCGTAGATGTCAAGTCTTCTCACAAGCCACATCGTAATCCAATACTTATAATATTAGCATTTTCTATCGTCATTTTCCTGGCCCTTTTTATCTTCAGTTGTTTCCCAGAAGTACACTAGAGGTTGACTATAAAAAGTGTTTTTCAAAAACCGTAAGCTGATGAAAACTATCTATTGATATGGATTTGGAATTAAGTTAAAGTATGAAGTTAAAAGTACCTAATTAGTTAGAATATTTCCAGAGTATTCGGGATTTAAGATTCGATGAATTGTATCATCAATTTTGAAATAAGTGAAAGAGTTATATTTGGATGAGCAGTCTGCTCCACTTTCCAAGAATGTTCCCAGAAGATTCGACAGGGGTTTTACTCCTCACACGTGGCATAGTATGTAAGAATATTTTCGTGATATGTATACTGAAATAATTGACATTGCTTGAGTTAAGTTAAACGAGAGGTTTGAAACTGGAGCAGCTTCTCACTTAAACAAATTGGAAAAGTGTGTAATTTCAAAGGAAAGTATTCAAAGTGTGGTCGACTTTTATGGTGACGATTTCGATGCTGAACGTTTGAAGCTTCATCGTGATATGATGATGGATATTGCAAAGCCCCGCAGTGTGAAACTCTCACACCTAAAATACGTTGTGGGGTTTCTAAAAGAAGACGCCATTAGGAATATATTTCCTAAGCTAACTCGACAAGTAAAATTACTTATGACCTTCTCCGGTCTTCATGTACTGCCGAACGATAATTCTCTGCTCTACGGAGACAAAAATATATTTGAGGTCAACGAAGACACAAAAGAGACTGAACCATACTACTATTCTAAATGCACATAAAGAGGCTGCAATTGCCTTATATATAGAAGATCTGGCAGACAACTTCATCAAAATTAGTGCACAGTGCCAAAATATGTTTGCTTTTTCTAGCACAAAGACAAATTAAATGGAGGCTTTTTCATATTACAATATGTAGTTTTGTATTGATTATTTATGTAACGTTTTTAAGTTATTATGTACTATGACAACCATAATCTTAAATTAAAGTTAATGACATGTAGAGAGGATTAGAAATATTATTAAAAGTATAAGTAAAGTACGTCTTTTTACTTAATTCACGTTTAAAAACAATGTTTCAACCGCTTGTTTGGATCAATAATCTTGATTCTGCTTGGAAGTTAATGAATAATTTATTTTTTAAATTTTATAATCAGTTCTATTAAACATGTTTTATAGTGTATGTTTAAAACAATTTTCTTTCAGCCAAGATTAGGCTTATCTTTTATATTTTTGATATTAGTGATTAGTTTAAAAAATATTAAACCAAAGTTCATAATTACTACTCAAAAGATCTTCTAAATAGTTTATAGAGGTATATGTAGTTCGATAATTTTCTTGCCTTCAGTGATTTGAGAGCTGCGCCCCGAATCCCCAAAGTTTTAGGTGCAGAGGTTGGGTAAATAATTTATTTCCGCCCCTGACCGAGATGAGACTAACTCCTTTAATAGGGAATTTATAGATAATGAATTTATATCTAAGGAATTGATCCGTAATTCGACATTCACTCTAAAGATCTGAGCTCAAATATGTAGATGACATACCAAAGTGTGAAAATAAATGTTAAAATATGCAATTCTATGCAGGGATATTCTAGTTTAGGTTGGTACCATCTTTAAATGTGTCGTTCGTTTTTTATCTAATCTGTGCCCATGCTTATAAATCTGTTTAACAGTTGAGTCATGTTCTTAGTTACAGCATGTACTGTTAATTCTAAAATCCTTTACTTTTTCTATAAACTTGTGTACTCTGACAGATTATTGGCCTAGGCTTGTGATTGTGGATTTTAGGACGGATAAACCTATAAGTCAAGTGTGCACCGTAATACGCGTGAGCTCTACGTGTTTGCGTGTTGTTTGTGACACCGTTGCCAATCACCATCGCCATAATGGTTTTAGAAGAAGACAAAACGTACAGAATTCCGCTTTTCGACGGCACTAATTTTGACAACTGGAAGTTTCGGGTAGAAACTCTTCTAGATGAAGTCGACCTGTTGCCCTTTATTCAAGGTGACTATCGGGATTTGGTGAAAATTGTGTCTAGTGATAATGTTGAAATTAAGGCGGGAAAGGAAAAAGAGCTGGACAAGCTTCGGAAAGCCGATCGCAAGTGTAAGTCACAGATTATACAATGAATCTCGGACAGCCACTTGGATTGTGTGAAGGATAAGAACACCGCTTATGATATATGGCAAGTGCTTTGTAATACTTACACTCTTAAAGGTATTGCTAATCAGCTTTTACTACGCAAAACCTTGTTGGTGATGAAATTTGATCCCTCTTTAGAGACCCTTGAATTGCATTTTATTAAGTTTAATCATACTATTCGGGAATTGAAATCGTCGGGAGCTAACCTCGAAGAATTAGATGTTGTCTGCCATCTTCTCTTGACTATGCCATCTGAATATCAAGTAATTGTCACTGCCATAGAGACATTATCGGCTGATAATCTCAACCTAGCATTCGTAAAAACGCGCCTACTTGATGAGCAGAGCAAACGCCAAGCAGAAGGTATCGATGGATGCAGCCAATCATTCTCTAGAGTTACTGATTGGAAGGCTAGAAAATTGAAATCTTCGCAGCCGTCATGTTGTCCCAATTGTAAACAAAGCATTTCAAAGCAAGTTACTGGTAATAAGTGTTTTTTCTGTCATAAAGCTGGTCATTTTCGTTCGGACTGTCCAAAATTGAAAGGCAAGAAGCATCAGAATAATTTAATGCGTAAAGCAAACGTAGCTGAAGCTAGTGATGATGAATTTAGTTTAAATGTGTTAACGTCAGTGGCTTGTTGTGATGGATCTGTGTGGTTGCTTAACTCTGGCTCCAGTGAACATATGATCAGTGATAAAAATATTAGTTTGGTATCAAATAAGAGACGCCCATCAAAGTCTATCAAAATAAAAATTGCTAAATCAGGATCGATGTTGTGTGCTGAAGAGATCGGAGCTATACACGCGTCTGTGACTCACAAAGGTAATCAAAACTTTATCAAAATTTCCAACGTACTTATTGTCCTTGAATTACAATTTAATTTACTCTCAGTTAGTAAAGTGGACACTATTGGGCTTAAAGTTATGTTTGAAAAGGGGAACGCTACTATTTTGAAAGGCAATATTTTTGTGGCTGCTACCACTCGATATGGTAAAGTGCATACAATGTCTCTTTCGCCCCGTGAAAAAGCATGTGTTGGTGTTGCTAGTTCCATTGTAGCATCATCTGATTTGTGGCACAAGAGGCTTGGTCACATTGGCAAAACCGGTTTAGAACACTTAAGTAAAATTGTAGATGGAATCAAGGTTGATCAAAGATCGATCTCCGATTTATGTGACTCTTGCATACAGGCTAAACAAACGCGTCTTCCTCACACAAACCACGCATTAGAGCTAAGCGCCCTTTGGAGATAATACACAGTGATCTTGTAGGGCCCATTAAGCCCGTATCATATGATCAAAAGTGGTATATGCTTACCCTGATTGATGACTATATTCACTTTACAGTCATTTACACTATAAAGGAAAAGTCTGCAGTGTTTACATACTTCAAACAATTTGAAGCTATGGCAACAGCTCACTTTAACCTAAAGATAAGTCGCTTTAGGTCAGATAATGGTGGTGAATTTGTGTCGTAGGAAATGATAGATTATTTAAAAAAGAAAGGTATCCAGTCAGAGTTTACGATCAGGCATACCAGTCAGCAGAACGGTGTCGCAGAAAGAATGGGACGTAGCATCGTGGAGAAAACAAGTTGTTTACTCCTTTATTCTTCTCTTGATAAGTCACTCTGGACGGAGGGTGTTATGACTGCAGTCTACCTAATAAACAGATCGCCTACTAAAGCTCTTGAAAACAAGGTTCCAGCAGAACTGTGGTATGGTGTAGAGCCCGATATGTTAAAATTGAGGGTTTTCGGCTGTGTAGCATATCTTCGATTACCTAATCAAGTTCTTAAAAGTAAACTTGACAGCCGCTCGAAAAAGTGCTACTTTGTTGGTTACTGCCCGAATGGGTACATGTAGGCTGTGGTGTCCACAGGAACGAAAAATCATACGTGGGCATGATATAATTTTCGATGAACATTTGTTCATAACCAGTGGTGTTGCTGGTTCAACACCATCTAGAGCTATTGAGGTCATCAGTTCGACTCAAAATGAAGCATTTACTGAGGGATTGTAGGAGGAGCCGTCTTCAGGAGGAGAACCAGAGGCAATTTCTGACGAAGAAGAGATTCCTGGTGAGGAACTTGAACATCTGCGTAGGAGCAGGAGACCTCGCACTGCACCAACGTACCTAAATGACTATGTCACACTGGCTCTTGGTGCTGAGTCATTTATTGACGACTTGCAAGAAACTTTTGATGATATCCATGGTAGAGATGATGCCCGCAGTTGAAGAAGAGATGTACTCATTGAAGAGAAATGAGACCTGGACCCTTACTGAGCTGCCATCCAATAATGACATAATTTTGGCGGGAAACAATCTGCAGAAGTTGAATGACATCAAAACATATCTTATGTCAGAGTTCGAGATGAAGGATTTTGGAGGTTTGCACAACTTTCTAGGTATAAAAATTGATCATAAAACTGATGGTATGGCTCTTCGCCAAACAGCCTACTTGAAGAAAGTTCTCAAGAAATTTGGTATGGAACAATGCAAACTGGTTAAGACACCTATGGAGACAAAACCACCTGAAATAACTACATAAGAGTGCAAAGTAAAAAAAAAAGTACCATGAGCTTGTTGGTAATTTGATGCATATGATGCTCTACACTCGCCCTGATCTGAGCTTCTCAGTGAATTTCTACAGCAGGTATTAGAGCAATGCAACAGAAGCACACTAGAATGGGCTCAAACGAATACTACGATACATTCAAGGAACAATTGAAATTGGTCTCTTCTTTCCGAAGAACTGTGATGTCGCCTTACGGGCCTACGTTGATGTGGACTGGGCCAATGACAGCAATGATCGTAAATCTACATCTGGGTACTTATTTCCAGTTTATGGTGCGACTGTTGGTTGGAATACACGTAAGCAGACTACAGTTGCCCTTAGCTCGACGGAGTCAGAGTTTGTCTCCCTGTCAACCACCTCATCCGACCTACTCTGGTTGAGAAGACTGATCCAGGACCTTTGGATTACTCTAGAACCCTCCAAGGTGTACGAGGACAACCAGTCCTGAATAAGATGTTTGGACAAATGGGAACATTGAAGACTAAAACATATTGATGTCAAATACAACTTTGTTCGTGATTTGTATTTAAATGGTGTTATTGATGTGATTTATTTGGAGACAAATGGACAATGTGCTGACATTCCGAGAAAGAGTTTGGTTGGAAACAAGTTTGAGTACTTTTGTAATTATATTGGTTTAGTCAAATGCTGATTCTTTAGAGTCTATTTGTATGTTTAGGTTGGTACTATCTTTAAATGTGTCGTTCATTTTTTATCTAATCTGTATCCATGCTTATAAACCTGTGTAACAGTTGAGTCATGTTCTTAGTTACAGCATGTATTGTTAATTTAAAAATCCGTTAATTTTTCCATAAACTTGTGTACTCTGACAATAAATACACACCTGCTTTGGTGGCTACGTAGTTAAGGCGCTACTCTCACAATAGACCAGACTGCTTGTAACACCCCCTTACTCATTTCTTTACCTCGTAGAAATAGGTCACTAACAAAAATACTACAAGGATAAGAGGGAGTCATCTAACATAATAATATTAAAGAGAAAATAGAGGAAACAAGAGTTAAATGTAAAGAGTAATTTAATTCATTCAAAAAAATAACAAACCGTAATTTTAGTGACCTTAATCCCTTCAATTATCTAGTAGAACGGATAAAAACATAGTTGAATACATTAATGCTAAAGAAGATTAATGCAATTAGACCAAGATAGCATTATATCAAAAGCTATTAATTAACAGTAAATCAATATCTATCCAAGAAAAATATAAAAAGCTTGAAGAGCCTTTTTAAATTGTTACAAAGGCATCTGATTATCTACAGACTTTACGAAAACATTAACCTTTCCAAAGAAAATTTATATCATAATTTTACATACATTTACTTTAAATATCTCGACTTTAAATATTAAATTTTACACAAAACGAAAGTACCTTCAAGTACTACAATACATATTTTAACTACAAACATTAAAGTAAAATATACACGAGAGTTTAACATCTCAAACTTAATGCAAACTCACGCGGGACTACTTGAAACGGCATCGTTCAACTACAAAACAAAGTCTAACAATGATATTAATTTAATGAACATTAGAAATTTGCCAAATTTACGTTACACAAAATATTGAATTGTAAATAAATGAATTTAAAAGTACAACAACAAAAGCTAGAATAATTCGGAAAGTCCAGATAATTAAGATACATGATTTTAGTATATTTCAATCAACATTACGTTAATTTAGACCAGCTAACATTAATAAATTTACTAAGATCTTTAAGAAACAAGCCCTTAGTGGCGACATTAAACTGAAGTTACATTTAGTTAGAAAATCGCATTTAAATAATGCCCACATCTAATAAACAAATATCAGCCTACTCAGCTATAACAAAATTAAATTAAATAGTTAGAGTTCCATAATTCAAACAAAACATATTAACAGAGTATTTTAACTTTCCTTTACAGTGTCCAGAATTTTAGAAGTCGTCTCCTGACGATATAAAATAATATCCACATTCCATCCATCATGGCGTCGATTTCAAAGTACAATATTTAATAAATCTAACAGAAGTCCATCCTTGTCGGTGCCGATTTCAAAAGTCGTTTAATATCTTCCCAACATCCATATTATATAGTGAGCTAACTGCGTAGGAATTTTGGTAGGAATGGTCCATTTTAAGCCGGGTGACGTCGCAGCGTGGAGGGGCCAGCCTTCACTGCCACGTACGCCAACTCACTTGTAGGTCGCTGATTGGTCATCCCGCTTGGTGTAGACGCTACTCAGGTTTGTTGACAAAACATCTTTTTGACTGATGGCTGCTGACGTCAGAGAACAGGTTTCACCAGGTGTGCAGGAAAAACGCTCATCCGATGCATCTAAGACAGCCAGGTTGGAACATCGAGTGTTGACGGTGAATTATATTGAAATATATTGTTTATATATTGCTTGAAGGGACATGGAACTACAATAGTGAAGAATACTATTGTAGGTGATTTGAATTAATGTCGACGTTTCTTGGAGTGGGTAGTATGATTCGGACGATAGTATATGCAGCATCGGGTTGGATGAGGCTTCAATTGTACAATACAACCTTTGTATTGTTACATGCCGATGATGGGGATATCGGGGCTTGGTCCCAGTCGGATATAATAACGGTATTTTTCTAAATGGTTTCCTACTCTCTCTATACGCTAATGGGGTTACACTTCCTCTAAATTCTACCTTCCTAATCCCTAACCCATCAGCGTAATTACTACATAAGCTTATAACCTGAATGGTTAGTAAGACGCAGTGTTAAGAAAAAATACACTAATTTTTATTATTAACCTACTATTTTTATTTACAAACTTTACTTCTAGATCAAGAAAGATATGGGAGGAACATATAACAACAATTGTGCAAGTGATTGGAGGTGAGTGGAAGAGAGTTTAGAAAGAAGAATGGTGGAAGTGCAGAGGGAGATGGAGGTATGTTACTAAATGAACCTGGCCAGAGGCTGGAAACAGTTCATGATGAAGATGATGATGATGCCTTCAAATCTCAGTATTCTTCAAAATCTGGTCATTATAAGTGCAATTCGTCATTCTTGATCAAAGCCAATCACTGACTGACATTTTCTGGTATTCCTTAACAGTTTTTAAATATACAGAATTTCTAATTTTCACTGGAATTTAAGTTTGTAAGACAACAGTAAGACAGTTTTATTTATCATTTTATCTGGCTACCACCTTGTATACAATGTATTGAAGTGGTTTTTTTTTCAGTTAAAAATTTTAGGGGCATTTATAAAATTGTTCATAATGATATATATTTTAATTAAAGTCGTAAGCTTGGTTCCAAAAATAGCTTATCGTACTCTTTACATCTTTTGTGCTCTAAAATTTCGTTCTATTTAGATATAATAAGTACAATTATTCTTGTGTTTTTAATTTTCTCTATAGCTAGGATTTAGTAGATCTTTAAAACATTATAATCGACAATATTTAACACTGAAAGTCCTATATCTACAAAACTAAACTAGATGGGAAGGTACTTATAATTATATTTTTTTAACTTCGCTTATACCTTCACTTATTTTCTAATTTACCTTTTTTATGGTTTGTAAATTGTAAATGATAAAGTTTTGCAATACTTACTATCACATCAATGCATCCACCTTTTCTTTATGGTCAATTAAATAAATGAAGTAATCTATCTATCTATCAATCAAACGGAAAAATCCCAAAATAGGTGATATTAAGATTTGAACTTATTTTAAAGGAGGAGAATACTTACTTACGCTCTCTATCTCATCGTGTTTTTCAACTGTATTCTCAATAATGATTACCTATTGTTAACATTATAAAAACTAAATTTTAATATAATATAACTATTTCTATTACCACTAGTAAAAACAATATTTAATACAAAATATTTTAAAGAAAATACTCCATATTCGAAATATCGCTTTTTGAATCAACTTTTATTAGTTTTTTCGACTGCTTTATGAAGGCTTAGTTGGATGTACTGAATGCTTCATGGCTGTAAGCGCTGTTTTCCGCAAGGTTCTTGACGTTTTTGTGAATGTTACGATTTATTTAATGTTATTAAATGACACATATCAATGTATTCATGACGTAAATAACAGAAATGAAAGTGTGAATTTTGATGCGAAACCGTAAAGAAGATAATTCTACTAACGCAGTCTTAGAATATAGTTTTAAAGTGAAACGTACACAGTGCATGTTATTGATTTTTCAGCTTCCTAATGGTTAACCAATCATAGACGAGCTCCCTCTTTTTTGAGGGGTGAGGTTTCGATGCTCGTTTGGTTAGCCATTCTTAAATGGCTTGCATTTGGAATGAATCTAACTTTCTTTCAAACAAAACAGTGGAAAACTAGTGAATGGTGATCAGTTTTTAGTTGTGATTACGGGAATTTAAGAATCGCGATGCAGGTAGCAACCTTGTTTCGGGAAACTGCTACGCTCCTCGGAGCTAGCATGGAAGCACAGGATGCACCAGGCCCCGAGTCACATAGCCTTAAATAGTAAGTAGATCCATTTGGTGGCTCTCTATAGTTAAGTTGTTGTATAAATCTTTCATATTATTTCATATTCTATGGCTGATTTATGTTTTGTTAACATTTTCAAAGGTTTAATGCTTGCTTATGGATGTTCACATTTTCTTTTATTGCAAATCATTCCAAGGTTGTTCTGCCTACATTTCTATATCTATTTCATAACCAGTCTCTTAGCCTTGGCCTCAGTAATTTCAAATAATGGCTTATACATCTATATTACTTTGCTTAGATAATCTTTCTTACCACTAGACCATATAAAAAAAATTAGGCCTGTGTGTTTATTAGCTCAGCCCCTTGTTATTTATTAGGATTCAACTAAGCTTATTGATTTCTTAAGAAATGTTGGCTACAGAACACTTTTACCTTCCTTAAAGATGTTTTTTGGAACACACTACCAAACAGTGTTATTATTAATATTAAACTCATTAAAGTAGGTAGGGCCACATTACATAGGCATTGTCACAATTGGTTTCTTGTCTCTATAATTACCTCTAACAAAAATGAATAACTTAAAATAATGTTAAACACAAGTAAAGCTCATTGTGTGCTACCTAAAGTAGGGAAAACTTTAACAATTATCAATATACACTTACAACATACATTTTATTCTAATAATTAACTACACTTACAACATATATTTTATTTTATAATAATGATTAGCCCATATGTTATGAATCAAACTAACCTACCTTAACCTAACATTGCATGTCTCAAACAATTAAAGGATGAGTAATTATTTTCTTACTCAATAAATCAATATATCTCCAAATATTGCTATGACGAGTGCCTAAATTTGTTTATTATTAAAAATTCTATTTGAAATGGGTATTTTTTGGAGGGGGGAGGGAGTGAGTTTTTTGACACATTTTATTTGTCATCTTAGTATAGTAATTTTTTTAATCATCACTACACACAAGAAGAATTATTGATCTACAATAATAAAAAAATCAATACAGGTATTGCAAGAAAATAGTATACATTTTTTAATTAAAAAAAAAAACCTTCTATACACCGGTAAAAGGTTGTTCATAGTTGGTGTACCTTTGCCACAATCATAACTGAGAACCTCACAATTAATATATTTCACTGGCGTTTGCAATATTTAAGCACACTATATAGATATTTTGTTACACACTACCTAAATAATATGGGGAACAAAATGCAACAGATTAACTTTCTTAAGAGACAGGATATTGGTCAGCCATATTGTTTCCCAAACCAAATTTATGGTTTTATAAACACTCAAAAACCATCCAACCCAAACACATTTAGGCCTATTCATTTTTTGTTGTAAACCTAGCTCTTGCAAATTAAAATTATTTATCATTGTTATTTTAATTTGTTTAAAAATATTAGAAAATCCTATTTATAAATACCTAACACAAAAAACTATTGCATGTTTAAATCACAGTTAAAAAGTGGAAGTGAACTTCACAAAGAAATGTATTAAAAAAGCGTATATTGCTATTTTTCGATAATTAAATAATCTTAGCGACATTAATGAATGTTATTATTATGGTTCTAACCCGGAAAACCTAACCTAACCTTGTATGAATACATTTAAATTTTGATTAGTATTGATAAAAAATGAATAATTATCAATTTAATTTCAGTAGTAAACGATGTCATACACATCAAACGATCATGAATAGATTAACTTAATGCAAATAAAATAACATGTCAAGTTAAAGGGTAAATTTGGTCATTATTTAAGTTTTTACATCTCTTTTGTGATTTTAGTGAGTTTTGTTTTGATTGTATCTAGGCCCTAACTGTTGAAATTATCAAAATGTATATAACCTGGTACTAGGGCCTATACTATTTGCCATTTTAAGTTTGTAATTATAATAAGATAGTAAACATACATTGTATCAAAACTAAAAAAAAATTTTTTTATATAACTTAGCGTGTGATAAAAGATATTATCTCCTTAATGTTTATAGTTAAAAACCTTACCTTTCATTTGTCATTAAATAACAATTTTGATTAATTTTTAATCTATAGGGTTAGGCTTGAAAATGGTTCAAAAAAACTAATCTATTTTTCTTAAAATACTCTTCTTTTTTTTAGAGTGAATGGAATAGGACTAGGGTAATATAATATTAATCTACTAGTAGGCCTAGGACCATGGATCAAAATGATATGTCAATACCATATTTTAGTAAAAGATATTTTGGGATATCACCATTTCAGGAAAAGTATATTGACACATAGAAGGTTAGGATTTATCAAGTTGGAGTAGCTTATAAAATAAATATTAACCAGTACATATTAAAATACTTTTGGTGCCATGTTGCAACAGTTACATTTGTTTCAATACATTAATTTTTATGTGATTTAACATTTAATTGACTTTTATAGGCTTATACAATGTTTCAACAATATTAATTTTGAATTGGAAATGTGCTATAGACTTATTCTTTTTTTGTGTGTGTATATTGATGATAAAAATATATTTATTTGAAATAAAGTAAAAAAAAAGTGTCAAGTGTCTTTGTGTCCTAATCATGTTATTTTTTCTGTTTTTTTAATTAGAAGGTATAAGTGTTTGTTCTAGACTTTTTTTTAATAGAAGCCAGAATGAAACTTTGACATATTTATTAATTTATTATAGTTGCTACTTTATAAGCTCTTGTAGTTTCTGAACCTAGGCCACAGACAAGGTATACACCAGACCCACAGCCTTCAGGTTAAAATGGCTGTGCTCATTGGGGGAGCTTGAGTCCTTCAACACAGGGACCATTACTTGCAGGCCCAAGGGACATTGCTATCAAGCAGGCAATTTTTTAAAACCATTCACTTTAAATATGGTTTTACTAGAGAACAACAAAAAATTGCCTTCTGGTGTCAATAAACCGACTACCACAATGCTAGGTTCAGGTAGTAGCCTCACCTCCTTTCCCATAAACTGACCTCTCCAAATGAGACTACTCAGACTGCATATTACACGTATACATATAGTAGTCGACATTGGCCCTTTTTTTTTTTTTAAAGCACATTTTTTCAAACTTTGTTCAAATATTGTTGACTAGTTGCTTGTCTAAAAGGTTTGTTTGTTGAAAGAGGGTGAGTTGAGGCGGGGTAAGGATTTCTATCACCAGTGTTTGGATAGCCCACCATGTTACCTCGAACAATTTGAAAGTAAATTGTTTCACTTGAAAGTGTTATCACTGAGAACTTAAATCTGCACTCCCCAGTGCCCAAGGACTCAACCCGGCTCAAGGAGTGCAGATAAACTCCGATAAGGCTGTCTGGTGTGTACCTTTTCTGTAACCTAGGCCTACTTGAAGTAGACCCTATCGTTAATGTTCAACCTTTTAAAACTTGTCTCTAATATGCCTTATAATACTATAGATGCGTGTGTCTAAATAACATATAATAGGCTCATATTGAACATATTTAATTTGGCCAATAGGGGCCTAATATACAACCTATGAAATAAGCCTACAAGAGGAGTTTATTGTTTATTTATTAAATGAAACCTTGGAATATATATAAACAACCTCATGCACGCTTATAACGATTACTGTATATACATTATGCCATCATGTAGGGTTAGGCCTTTAGCTTGTCTGACAGCTTGTCTGAGGCTAGGCCCACTTTAATGAAATTTTTTTTTTCAACACTCATGACTATTATGATTTTGTGTGCTTCTTTATAGCTATTAACAAAGCCTGGTAGCCCATGTATATGTTGTCTAGTACTTAATAAACTCTAAAGACGACCTTGGTGGTCTTGAGGTAAAGTGCTCACCTCAGGACCCGATGTTCATGGGTTAAACCCAGTCGAGGTCAAAATTTTTTTCTTAATCGTTGAAATATTAGAAATTTAATAACATTGTAAATATTGCATTGATGTCTAGTACTGGTAACTAATAAAACAATATTTGTTTAAGCCTATGTTTAATACAATTTTTAAGATTTTTTTGCTATATTTGAATCATTATTTTCCCGGAAAAGTTGGTGCAGCACCTGCATTACATAAACTAGAGATTATGCCGTAATAACCCGCATAAAGTGGGAATACTTAGGGATGTGGTATCAAAATAAAAGTAGTTTATCGATACTGTAATCATTAAAAGTATTGGAAGAAATATATCAAACTAGTATCAAAAGAAAAGTATTGATAACAGTAAGTATCGCCATCAACATTTTAATCTAGTATTAATAATTTCAACTTTTGCATCAAAATTATATTTTCATATTTATTTAGATACTGCAAATTAAAATGGCTTTTAATTCTTTAAAACAAATTATACAAGATGCTTTTTTGCTATTCAACTTCTTAAAAAACTTCCTTAATTCATTGTTTAACTACATTTGTAGGCTATCAAAATAGATTATTAACTTGAAAAACAAAAGAAAAATGAATAACCTGCACTGTTTCATTTGCTTAAACAACGGTTATAAACGTTTCTGCTTCCTCTGCTTGGGGCACCCTTAAGCTGACGTTGTTCATTGAGCTCTAAAAAAGCTTCTTTTTGTTTAATTTGTGATGACCATGCTCATTGATATAGGAATGGATAGTAAACTCTCGCCCCATCAGGCATCAAACTGTATTGATAAACAACGATGAAAGATCAGCTATGAATTATGATGAGCTAAAAGAGTTGCTTCTTGCTTGTTATGAAAAAAAATGAGTGAGAATTGAGAAATAGTGTTGTTTGTTCTTCCTCCACAGTCCACCCCCGTAAACATCTAAGACTAGCATTAGTGAAGATAACAATAAAGTTGTTTTATTCGATACTGATCTGACACCGGAGTGTGGGTACTGATATCAGTAAAGATATAGGAAAAAAGTATCGAGAAAAAAAAATACTGATGTTGAAAGAAAAATATTGATATTAGTAAGGTATCACTACTTTTTTCACATCCCTAGGAACACAGATTAAATGCCTCACAGGGATGTAAAGGTTTGAATCACGGCCAGGTGTATCAAGGGAGGTTTTTCATAAATTGGTCGATCATTAGTTATTTTGGAGACAAGAAAAGATTTGGAATGTCAGCAACAAAAGCCTTATTTGAATAACCTTCCACCCGTTTCGGTGGCGATGTGGTCTAATACGCTACTCTTGCAGTAGGCTCAACTGTCGACGAGGAAATCGAGGTTCAAATCTTGGCTGGGTGTACTGAGGGTGGTTTTTCCAAAAGAGTTTTCCTCTCGCCCTCTACATAAATGTGGGTACACTTCCCGTTAATACAACCTTCCTAATCCCTAAAACCATTAATATAATTAGTACATAAGTTTATTACCCAAACGGGTAGTAAGACACTGTGGTAAAAAAAAATTTTTTGCAGTAGTTGAGTGCAACATTACAAGACAAACAGCAGCTTTGTACAGTGTACATATACCCTGTATAGAAATGTCAGAGAATTTAAATAACCGCCAAAAAAATCAGGGAATTTTGAAGTTGATAAAGTAAAAAGGGCAGATTTGTCTCTTTAAGAAATACAAATGTGTTCATGACATCTAATTTAAACCCTGATCTTAATAACATCTATGTTTGAAGGCAACACAAAAAATAACTATTAATACAAATCAAATTGAGATCCGCACCATTAGGAACACTGTTTAAATGTCACGGTCATTTAGTCTGGTTCGCTGGTGTTGGTGATTAAACCTTGGCTTGGTGTACTTAGGGTTGCTTTCTTGAATGACTTGTCTTCCCTCCCGCCACATGAAAGTCATTACATTTCCTCTAAATTCTACCTTTCCCATTAGCATAATTTTTTTAGCACTGCGTCTTACTACTCTTTCAGGTAATACACTTGTGTAGGTACACTAATGGCTTTAAATAGGAGGAACGTTATATTATTAGAAAGTGTACCCACATTTGTATGGAAAACCACCCTCAGGACACTTGACCGATATTCGAACCTCAATCTCTCGTCATCACTATTCTAGTCTACTGCGAGAGTAGTGCCTTAGACCATGTGGCCACTGAAGCTGGTATTAGCATAAGATTAGCTTGGTTATTTCTTGGTATCAAGTGTTATTGATCAAGAGGTTTTAACCAAGTTGGAGCTCAAAAATGACTTAAAAATGGCTTTTGGGCTAGAGTAGATATAATGGCTGGTAACTTAGGTTAATTTATGTAATGTTAATTTATATGTACTACAAATCGATGTAAAATTAAATTTTCTACTTTATTTGTTAGATTAGTGCTTATTTTGATCAGGCCTAATATTTACACTGTAGGCCTATACCAAGCTAAACATATCTCCCCAAAAATAACCTACAGAAAACATGAATTATGTATGGAGCGTAAATCATTGTAATTATACTTTATTTATATTATCCATAACTAAACAGGCTTTTGTTACCTTCTTACTATCATATTTTTCTAGCTAGGAATTGCTTTCCATTTTAAATTACATGTAACTATTAAAATTCATTGACTATAAAGTTACACTAGTTTAAATCTAACTTAAGGAGTCGTGCTGTTTTGGAATTTGCGCACAATTCCTAGCACATTAGTTGATATCAGGCTATTAAGTTTGGTCAAGGAAAGTGTAACCAAACTGAACTCTGGTATTGTCGTAACCAGCTGCGATAGCAGTAACACAAAAATGTTCTGGTAGTAAACATTAATATACCAGGTCAGTCGCAAAAACACGCCTAAGAATCTGAACAGTGAAACATGGTAAGGACATTATCTTGAATATTAGCACTAATCCTGATACAATTATTAAATTTGAACTCGCTTTGGTGGTTGAATGGTCTATGGCGGCGTCATTCTTCCAATAAACTTGACTGTCAATGACAGAGAAATCACTCGAATCCTGGTTAAGTGCACCAAGTTTTTTTTTATTCCAAATGGTTTTCAACTCAATCCTTGTAAATTTGGGTACATTTACTCTAAGCTTTACCTTTTTCATCCTGACTTTCGTATAAAGATGCAGGTATCCCAAACAGGTAGTAAGATGCTTTGCACCATATTTATTTTATCACCATCGCATCTTACTACCTGTTCAGGGTGTATATGAGGATCATTTAGGAAAAACTACCCTCAATAGACCTGAGCAAGACTCAAACCTCGATCTCACCATCATCAGCAGGTTCAAACACAGGAGTGACACCTGAGACTGTGCCCACTGAAACAGGTCAAAAAAAATTAATTTTGAAATAAACATCCCTACCTATTTAATAAGAATAAGATCGTATAGGCCTATAGCCTAAGCTGATATTTTCTACTCAATCTCTGCACTATTTAGGCCTGTTTTCTTGACACAATACTTATTAGATATACTTATTTATTTTTCTTTGTAGGAGTCATATTCTTTCTGTCTTTTTATTATTTTAGATTGCTTGGATTCTATTTGCAGTAGTCATATTAGGTTTTAATAACTGTTACTGGTTTTTTATTGATATATATATATTTGTGTTTTTAACCATCACTAGGGACCTAGGGGCCTATACCCTAATTTTGGTTGGAAGAACAACTTAGAGAATTCAAACTTATTTCCTTGCAGCTAACATTGATTGATTGATTGGATTGTTATTTTAAAGGTATTGATAATCTATCAAAAGTGACAGCTGCATATAAACATGATTGGATGTAGCCTATGAATTTAGTTAAATTGCTTTAGTTCCAACCCGCCTCGGTGGCATAGTTGGCTAACGCGCTAGTCGTGTTGAGCTCGACTGCTGAGGACGGGGAGATCGAGGTTCGAATCTCGGTCGGGTGAACTGGGGAGGGGGGCGGTTCCAAAATAGTTTTACACTCTCCCTCCACGCAAATGCGGGTTCACTTCCTCTAATTCAACCTTCCCAATTCCGAATCCATTAGCGTAATTAGTACTTAAAGCGTATAACCCGAACGGGTAGTAAGACGCGGTGCTAAATATTATTATTACTTTAGTTCCAGTAACTATAGTAAATACCAGATAGTGTCCTTCCTACTAAAATCATGGCCAATATATATGTTCATGGTTAGGTTAGGTTAGGTTAGAAGTTTTTCATGTTGAGGTTTCTGTAGTCTTTATTAGAAAACAGTGGAATTGAGACTTTTGAAACAAATTTGCTATTTTCAAAAAAAAAATACAACAAAATAAAACAATTATTTTAAAATTAGAAATCTATTTAACTGATTACAATTTTTTTTCATCCCAAAGAAAGATGTAAATAAACTGCACTTTGATAAGTTTTTTTTTCTGATTTTGGCGCAATCTTGTATTTACTCTTTCAGTTAATTGGAATGGAAATAATGGAGATATTTTATCGTGCTAAGCTAGGGCCACCCACAATAATAAAAGTTGAAGACTAAATATGGATAAATTGGTTTTACAGGGCGTGGAGACGGGAAGCACCCCCCGTTGACTAGCATAACAAAAGGAACAAATAAGGCACATTTTAACTAAGACTTCTCAAAATGTTAATCTAGTAGATGCGGGCATATAAATTATTATATTCTAGATTCTTGAACTTTCTTTAAAAACGTCTGTGTCATCTTTAACTGATTCATAAAACTGCAGGCTGTTTAAATATGTATTCACTTTGATTTGTGAAAGATGTTTAATGTTTTCAATTAAAAGTCTGCTTCACTCAGGAGAGCAACATTCTTTGTCAAAGAAAACACTCTTTTAACAGGTGCTGTTGATCCTGGTAAGCAGAAGATGAACTCCATCAGATTCTCAAAGTTCAGGCATTCACTTACGCTCATTTTCAACATTTTGAAAAGATCATCCCACAAACTAAAAACCACCTGATCCAAGTTTCCTGTTAAACTTTTGCAAAATCATTTTGTTGTTTGAAACCTCATCAAAAAGCTTGTGTATGTCAATAGATGCTTTATCAGAAACAGAAGGTACTACTGAATTAACAAATTCTGCAGATAATTCAACAACTGGCCAATGAATGTCAAATTTCTGGCTATTTTGTATTCAAGAAAACTGCTCTTTGCCTTCAAAACTGGTTTCTCACATTTCTATGCAGGAGATACATTGCTCATAAAAGTTCACAATATGCCTTTCTGGATAATTCTGTTCACTTCTTCCTCAATGAGACACAGAGTAAGCTTTTGTTTGCAAAGTTGAAGCATGAACTTTTCTTTACTGGCGTTTAATTTCACTTTCAGTTCTTTGTACTTCACTGCTAACTCTGTAGCGGAAATTTAATTTATTTCTAAACACAACACAGTTTCTTGGAAAATCTGAAGACCCCCATGAAGAAATAACTCGCTCAAAAAAGTATCTGATTAGTTTGGGGCAAGAATTTTCACACTCTGAAAGAAAGTAATGATTTCATTCAATCTAAAATCAAAAGAATCCTTTCTATAAGTGGTAGTAGACTTAAAAATCTTGTGTAAAATCTGAATTCTTGTATCATACCCTAGCATCTTTAGCAAAAAACACAATGGATTTTAACCGTTTGGGGGAAAAAAATAGTTCATCAAAATGAAACCCAATCACTTAGGACTGATAAGGTTTCAAGTACTTGCAATATAAGTTTTACTGGAGCTACAGAATAAAATCAAACTAGAGGCTATGGCATTTTATAGTTCACGAGACCCAGGAAAAAATGTACCGAAAAATTCCTCCTCAGACCATAAACAAACAAATGAAGTACTAGATAGCCCTTTTGACGTCACTAGCAACATGATTCGCTATCTAGAACCTGTGATACCCTTCACTTAACATTCACTTAATGGGAAAGTTCTTCCCAGGACAACTCGAAGTTGTAAATGTTAGGTGAACTGCATAGTGATGGCTTCCATTTAAAAACAAAAGGTCTGTTGTGTTATGTTATGCTATGCTAAGTTCAGTTATGTTATGTGAAAGTTAAGTGAACGTAAGGTTAATCCTGATATCGGCATTAACTCTTGAACATTCTTAAAAATGATAACTCAAAAATTGGAAGGGTTTTAACTACAAGCCAGATTGCCTTGAAATCAAAAGATGTGCTACATGGTAACAATTATAGTATTTTCCACAAGAAAAACCAATGTGGGCTCAGTAGAAAATAAATATTAATCTAACGGAACAAACACAAAGAGTAATTCAATTTTATATAATCTCATGACGCAAAATACCAATCCAAACACTTGTCTAGCCACCAACACTGCTACTTACTTGCACCAGAAATGGAAGGAAAAACCTGGAAAATTTGTTGCTTTGTGAAACAAATATTTGTCATTTCCTTTTAAAAGACAATTGATTCACTTATGACTAAACTTGTGCCCACAATGACCTGGTAGTGTCTTTTGTCCACAATTATTGACAGTGTCTTTGGTCTATAAAATCTTGTGGGTGACCTGGCAGTCTAGGAATAAGGTGTCAGACTTTGGTGCTGAGGGTCTGGGGTTCAATCCTCAGTCCCAGCACAGATTTATCTGATTACCAAACCCTTCCTTCATCTCTGACAAGAAGTGTATTATTCACAACTTGTGAATGTGTGGAATGCCAGGCCTCCACCGTGGTTCAGATCCCATGTTAAACTGTAGGTCCTCCATTTCATCTCACAATCACCCTACTATTACACATTAGCGTAAGTGCGTATAGCCCGAACGAGTAGTAAGACGCGGTTCTAATAATAATAATTTAAAAGATGATGATGATGATGATGATGATGATGAAACTAGTAACCTTAAGGTGGAATGAAAGGGAAGACAAGTTAAGTTTAAAAAAAACTGTTTAGTAAAATAGTTTTACATTACTTTACATAATATTTATTTTTATACAGTTAGTAATATTGCTATCAAGTGAACTGCATATTATTCACAAATTGGAACTATTATTTATTTAATTTTTTTTATCAATAAAGTCTGGTTAATTCTTAGTTTAATTCCTGCCTCTCCAAAAAACTCTATGATGTTTGATTCAGTAACATAAGTATGCTCAAAAACTACATTATTTTACTAGATTACTTTCAACGCATCTTTTTTTCTTTATGGTCACCGCATCTTACTACCTGTTCAGGCTATATGCATATACAATAACTACTCTAATAAGGTAGGGATAAGGAAGGAAGCATTTTAGATACAATCTACCCGCATTTGCTTGGAAGGATAGTGGGGAACCATTAAGGAAATAAACCTGACTGAGATTTGAAACCTGTTCTCCCTGTCATCAGCAGGACACTCTAACACTAGAGTGACTACTTAGACCACTCAGCCACTGAAGCGGGTTTCAACACTAGTCTAAATTTTTCGATTTCATTTAGCAAAGGGAGAGAGGTTGAAACTATTTTCTAAATAATAAACTCTTATAGATTGAATATAATCCACAAAAAATAAACGTCTCATCTGGGTAGGTAAAATAAACTATCTCTTTTAATGTGTTTAAATTTTTACTTTTGATGATTGAGACAAAGAAAAATTATGATCATCTGACTACTGTTTCTTCCTTCACTCATTTTATTTTCACTGTAGATCTGCGTAGATCTCAGGGCATATCATGACGCTAGCCCCACGTATCCTCTTAAAGCCCACTCATGCCATTATTTTGTTTAGCGCCTCTCTAACTACCCATTTGAGCTATGCATATTTACTAATTACGCTATTGGGATAGTGAGGAAGGTTGAATTTAGTGGAAGTGCGCCTGTATATCCATGAAGGGAGCATGGAAAACCATTAATGAAAAACCACTCTCGTTACATCCGACGGTGTTCGGACCCTGATCTCCCCATCATCGGCAGTCCAGTCTATTGAGAGAGTGGCGCCTCACAGTCTATTGAGAGAGTGACGCCTCATATTCTATTGAGAGAGTTACGCCTCACAGTCTATTGAGAGAATGACGCCTCACAGTCTATTGAGAGAATGACGCCTCACAGTCTATTGAGAGAATGACCTCACAGTCTATTGAGAGAATGACGCCTCACAGTCTATTGAGAGAATGACACCTCACAGTCTATTGAGAGAATGACGCCTTACAGTCTATTGAGAGAGTGACGCCTCACAGTCTATTGAGAGAGTGACGCCTTACACCATTTGGCCACCAAAGTGGGCCAACTGTTTATTAAAAGGGAACAAAGTTTATAACTTCTAGTGCCCTTGTATACACCGTACAAACTTTTGTTTTTATACTACCACCAGTGGATACACAGTTTGAGGTGCTAGGCTCACATATCACAGTGTCACCACTATGAATGGGCTCAAAGCGGGTTTCCGGTTTTTAGATGCTTTGCATACATAGCCTATACATTTTATGCGTTGTTTCTGCATATATTATAGTTTGGCAGATATTTTCACTAAAAAAATGTTAAAAGCATCAAGACATTTTGATTGCTTTTGCCTATTCTATATTAAATTTTATATTAATTTAAAAAAATTGCACATAGAACCTGTACCATTACTCCACCACTGTCTAAGGAACTCGGCTTGATTTTCATTTCCAAGTGTTCATTTTAAATACAGCCTATTTTGAGAAATATTTCTTTATTACAAATCAGATACTGGTACCACACATTAATTTTGCATTGTAGTTAATTCAATAATATCAAATTATCTGGAAAACTGTTTAATCACTTGAACTTATTTTATTGACTTCAAAATAACAGAATATTACAATTTATATTGGTTTAGAAAAAAACAATGGACCTAGGTCTTGAATAAAATAAGCCTTTTGAGGAGGTGGCTTAAATTGCAAAGTTAAATATAGTTGTTAGTTACAGTTGTAGCCACATCTTAAAATTGAAAAATGGCACCTGGACACGGGAATTGAGCCCGGGACTTTTGGCTTAGTACGACAATGTTCTGACCACTAAGCTATCCAAGAGTAGGGCTTGGCTGATCATTTGTTGTCGGTCATATGGTTTATTTTCCTTACAATATTACAAAGCAAGTATACAAAATAACAAACATCATTTTTGAATATACACAATTTTTTGTTAGTCAAACTTTCAGCAAAAATATAAATATTCTCTGGCAGCTTTTTTTAAAACAGGGGAGGAGCAAGTACAAGGTCTTTAAACCACTTTGACATACATCTAAAATGCTTGTGATCATTTATTAATAATTTATAATAAATATTTCAAAACTAGCACAAAGTTATTCAACAGCTATTATTCTCTTTGTTTTCATGTTTTCCATGAAGAGTAGCTAACAATTAATATCATTATTTATATTTTAAATAATATACTCTATCCAAACATTAGTGATAGTGACAAAATTAATAACTTAAAGTATTTAAACATGGTAATCAATAGATATTTATAAAATAAGTAGGGTTGGCTGGTTTAAACCAATCTTTTTTTTTTTTTTTCATGAAAAGTAATCCCAATTACTGATATAAATTTACTTATAATGTTAATGTAAAATCAGCTTAGTTAAATTTCAGTAATATATTTCTATCCACCTTTCCTGTACCGTCTTCCAAATATAACAAAATACCTCAAAAAGTAATAAAGGTGAAGAATTATATGAGCAGTCCAGTAGTCATGAACTTTTTTTTTGTACTTCCACCCATTAAATTGAGCCTCTTTTTTTCATACTTTCTTTCTCTTGGATAAACCATGTATACCATATTCAGCCGATGATGATCAGATTAATAATCAGCCTCTCACTCTAACCGATTGTGCCATGATTGACTGGTGATTGGATTAATAATTCATATTGGCCCACCCTTATCATTATATAGGCCTCTGAATGTTTTTATAGATATACCATTATCTTTGTTATAAAGACTTTTCTGGAAGGCCTTATTTAGTAACAGAATCCTACTGTATTGTAATATTTTGGGAGGACAAAGGTTCTTCCACAAAGCGTTTACTACCAAAATCATTTAGTGCTTCTCATTACTCTTAATTGCATACAATTAAAATGCAGTCCAAAGCTTTATTCTAACAACAAACTGAGCGTCAAACATAAACTGATCCAACTTAAACAAATTTTATATAAAATGTTTTTCAGAACCCAAGTTATCTGATTATTTTATTACTCCTCAGATTCACTATTCATATCAGTCGAATCAAACACCTACTCATTTGAATAGTTTGTTCACTCTTTATGGTATTTTATTATTGTTTGGAGTTATTAAAAACTTTTCTAGGTGAAGGAATACAAAAATTTTTTTTTTAACAACTCAATTTTCAGAAAATACCTATCAACTTATGACATGCAAGTGCAAACCTAAGTACACTTCTTACGTTTCCTATTATCACACTCATGGACAAGAAAGACAACCGACTTTGTGCATTACTTTAAATGGAAATAGTTGTATCTGTATTTTATCTGTGTGTCAGTTAGTTTTGCTTCCTTAATACAGCCTTGATTTCGTCAATGAATAAATCTGTACCCATACTTCCTTTTAGGTTAATTGTTTAGATTAGGTAGAGGAGTTGCAGCATTAGAATCCTGTAGTGCACTAAAAGCCTGCCACATACAAGTTTAAACAAAGTTTGCTTAAAGGTGTTAAAAGCCTGTCACAGGGAAAATATCCTGCCTTGTGTTAAAAGCCTTTCTCATCAGAGATAAGGTGAGGAATGTTTAAAGCTCCTGCTGTTCATGAAATACATGCTGCGTTGTGTTATAAGCAGTGTTTTATTTGTCAAGATATAACCCCTCTGTAGCAGGAACATTTGCACATATATATATATATATATATATATATATATCTCCCATCTTACTACCTGTTAGTTTATTCACATATATGATAGTTACTCCAAAGGAGTAGGGTTGAGGAAGGAACCATTTTAGAGGTAATCTACATGCATTTGCTGGGAGGAGAATGGGAAACCGTTTAGGAAAAACCACCCTCAGCAGACCCGACCGGGATCTTGTTTTTTTATAAATATTCACATGACATATTGTTTCCCATAACACTATCAGACATGCTCACTTGTTTAAAATAGTAGGCATCTTATCGTCCAAGAAACACAACTTGTCTTAACCCACAATTACTAAGTTTACAAGAAACAAAATCAAATTTTCTATTATTCCAGTCAAAGGTAATTGGGTGTCACAAGTCCCAGTGAAATAAACAATGTTGTTTCTTACAATATGTCCTAACTCTCAAATGTGAGATACAACAATTTCTCACTGCTAATATACCTGGAAAACAGGGAAAAGTCACGAAATTTGCTTGGTCAGGGAAACGTCAAGGAATTTGATCAAATTTTTGGAATTTTCACATGTTCATTAAAAGAATATGCTACTTTTATTTGCATTAGTCAAAATGACACTTTTCTTCCTGTTAATACACATCACAAATATCTTTTAACACAGTTGAGCATATTTATTTTAATTCTCAAAGTCAACATGTGATTTTTGAATCTCACCACACCCTTCTACAGCACATCTTTAGCCAAAGTTGAGGCATGTCTATGCACATATGTGAAAATTCAATCACGTTATAGACAGCAGAAATTAATAAATGTGTTTTGCAACAATTTTAAACTGTGTGTACTTTGAGAGCTTTTAAATCTGGTGTAGAAGACTTGAGAAAATCAGGTGGACACCCGGGTGACAAATGAAGGAAGTCATAAAAAGAGTGGGTGAGAAAAGAACAATTTTGGATGTGATTCTTGGGTATAAACAATCTGGATCGGACACATCCTTAGGAGGAACGGTTTTCTTCATGATATCATAGAAGGAAATGTTGAAGGAAACAGTAGCTTAGGAAGGAGGGGGCAGATGACAGGGCGCATTGGCAGTCTAATAAGTTCACTGACAAAAGGGCTGGATCTGTCATAAGACAGAACACCTAATAATACATATAAAAGGTGATATTTTAATGTCTCAATGTGATCTCACTGAAACATAATGTAGATATTACTACCTTATCAGTCAAACAATGGCTGATATCCTTTAATCCCTTTGTAGTGTGACACAATTTCAGAAATTGTAGCCCCTATGTATAGAAATATTACATCAAGTTGTGATATTAGTAAAATAATTTTCATAATATATGTATAGTGACTGGAAAAGTATAAAATTGGCTCTGGAAAATTTGGAAAAGTCAGGGAATTTTAAATTATGGCTTGGCTGAACACACTGTTAAAATAATTTTGCATGCCATACAATTGACAAATTGTTTTAACCCTAGCATCTTTGTATCAAGACATATTCTCACTAAATAATGTATCTGGAGATTATCACGTTCTATTTGTTTCAAAAATATGATGACACTCTTGGGTGATAAGAGATTTTAACAGTGTAAATAGCCCACTAGTAAAAAAATGTTTGGATCTCGATTTAACCAAATTTGTGGCTTATAACATTTTTCAGTTTCTTAACCGCACATCATTCCTTATTTTCTACCAGAATCCCACATACTTTAGGATGGTTCTTAGTAAGCAAATAATATTATTTAGCTCTTAGTTGCATATATTTAAGATGTATGCTTAGTTTTTAATTTATGAATAATATCCATAAATTAAAAATTAAGTAAATATATTAGCTCTTTAAAACTTTAATGGACGCAACTTTTTTTTTAAAAAAGTGTTAGTATACACTGCACAGCAAGCACAACTACTTGGTGGGCTATCTCATATAACTTATCAGGTTATCAATGCCTCCATAGCTCCCCAAGTGCCCTATTGGCGAATCATAACTGGGGCTATGTGGTTCCAAACAAGGCAAACTAGAAAGTACATACATATTGATCACTTTATTTGTTTATTTCCAAACCATTTTACTTTAGTTAGACATTTGCTATTAATATTAATGCCATAATTTGAAGGCACAAAGACATATAAAAACTCCAAACACATAATTTTAATCAGGGTTGTGGAGTCTGAGCCGGAAGCAATTTAGGTTGGAATCGGAAGCGGTATTGGGCGGAGTCGAAGTCTGTAAAAATGTACCGACTGGCTTAAAAGTGAAAACTTATAATATTATAATAATATACGGTAAATATATTCTTTTAATTTTATACTTTTTTCTATTCTTTATGATAAATATTTGCAATGATTTGGATTGACAAATTTATTCAAATATAAATTCGTAATGCCAAAGAAACTTCCCATGAAGTAATCTGATATGGAACATTTTACTGCTGTCAATATGTGATTACTAATTATACATTAGCAATTTATGAAGGATTTAAGAGTCCAATAGCAGAAAAAATAGTAGTCGGAGGCTTAGTGTACTGACTCCACAGCCTTGATTTTAATAAAATTTTATTAAAATAAAAAACCACTACTAAATATCTGAACTTAATTAAAACAATAATTTTATTAACACTAGTTAAAATCCTTCTACAAAGGTATTTTTTTAAATATGGTAAAATCGTTTCACTGGTCTCGTTTCCACCATTATCTGGTTTTAGCTATATCTGCAGGGTGCTCCATTGAGTTTGAATTATTTTTTAAATAAAGGAGGAGGGGGGGAATAATCAGTTTATCAATAGTGGCCTGCAAAAACTTCACTGTAACACTTGAAGTATCTCCATATAATTTTTGTTCAAATTCTAAATCTTTAACAAGAACCTAAAACATTCATGTAGAATGAAACTATGAAAGCCTTTATAAACAACCCATTCAACTTAACAGCCAATTTATAAACAAAAGGAAACTTTTTAACTAGCATAAAAGTCTATGCCTGCATTTAACTAATTTAATTTAGGAATGCGCGAGCTTGAAGTGGAAATGGCATGGGTTACACAACCCACAATTGAAATTCCATATATAAATTAAATGAGAAAGGAGCGCTTATCAGTAGAGATGGGCGAAACCGTGATTTTACGATATCGGTGAATACAGTGATTGTGATTTTAAAATATCAGTGATTTATACCAGTGATTTTTCACTGTGACCTGTATTCACAGTGTTTTGATGGACCGATATTTTTTCACTTTCCAACCACAGTCAAGGCTAGTGTTTAGCTGCTGTCAGAGTATGCGAGTAAACTCGAGAATCGAGTATTGAGTATTGGATATTTAGTATTTACTCGAATACTCCCATGAGTATCGGTTGGAAGGAAAACTAATTACTCGGGTGTTTGGCGGCTTGCAATGGAATTCGATACTTAAAGGCCTAACATAAACCCTTCTTGTCGGCACTGATATTGACAATCAAAATACAGCTACCTAATCTTTCAAGGTTTCATATGGATTTCATGTTGCCTGACTAATGTACAGTCAATACAAAAGTATGCGTTTTAAGATGTTTCATACAGTTGATAAGAAAAGAAAGCAAAACATATGTTATTAATATTTTATAGTGAAATGTTATGTAATTTGGGCAAAATTAGTTGTCCAACAAACATAATGTTAAACTTGAATACCAATACCAATTAAAACTTATTTGACGTGCAATGAGAAACTCTTGTAATTGTGTAATTTATTTAGTGATTTGTTTTACTACAGTTAAAATTTATGTGACATTAAAAATGAACATAACATAATGGCGATTGGTTTAGGAAATATTGTTTGGAATGCAGGTCATATATTATATTATTGTAGTGTTATTTTATTTTAAATACCGTACATCTAATAGTATACATATATTAGAAGCAAAAATAACTTTAGATTAGACTATATGATGATTAGAATCGTAAACGCATAGTAAATATTAGATTTATTTATGTATTTTCTATTTTGTTACTTATATTAATTTATTATTAGCGATTTTGGGGATAGGATCACCGAAAAAAAGAATAAATGATTTTTTTCATAGCTTACTTTTAAAAAGAATCCGAAATGTGATTTGCTTAGTAAGCAAGCTTTTCAATTTTGTTATTAACAGCAAATATTTTGTATTGAAAACGCATTTGAATGAAACATTTAAACCATTAAAGTCATTTTTACCTAGCAACCTGATACTGTTTTTGAAAAATGAGCTCTACGAAATCAAGTGTTTTAAATAGAAATAGCACGTAAAACATGTCAGTCAATAAGGTCAATTCTCAATTATCTAGTAGAAAATAAAAAAATAAAAGAATAACAAGGGCCGCGAAGCGAGTATTTACTCGAGTGTCTTGAGGAAGCAATAGTAACTCAAGTAACTGTTGCCATCTGATATGAGTATGGAGTATCTCCGATCACTGATATCTCAATCACTGATACTTTTGAGATCGAGTAACTGGGAGTATCGGTGATCAAATGATATCGGTGAATAAATCATTCAGTGATATATCGCCCATCTCTACTTATCAGTTCTTATTGGTCACAGTTTATGCCCTTGATGTTTCTGGATCATATATTAACAAACATTGAATAAGTCAAATAATTATTAGAAAAACCATTAAATTCTCTAAAATCAAATAATTGAAATATCTGAATGGGATCACTTCTATCCCCGAGTAATTATGAATCCCCGAGTAGCTAGGAATGTTGAAGAAATGATTTGGGGTAAGAAGGGGTGATTATTGCCATATTAAGGTAAACCATTAAAATCATATAGAGGCATTTACTGTTTAGATAAAATTATCTTTTAATGTCTGCTGTATTTTAACTATACCTATGTGTTGCACTAACTTTTTACATTTTAAAACTGTCTTAAATATTTCTAAGGTGAGTCAAATTTCAAAATTGAAACCTCATTGATTTATGTTGTTGTTTTTTTGTTTTTTTAATAGTAGGTCAGCCTTTTCTGATGGTATAGTGAAACAAGAGCCTCGCGATGATGGCTATGAAACGAGTGGTGACTTGGAACTTCGGTCACAGGCAGACAACCATAAAATGATGAACCACATTCATATTGCTGGTAACATGGGAATCAAGTGTGAACCTCTTGAGGATCCCTACAGCTTTGTGGATGATGACCCTACGCCAATTCCTCAACCTCGACCACCGGCAGTGGTTTTACAAAACATGCCAAAGAAACGAGGTCGAAAGAAGAAAATCCCCGAGGGGTAGGTTTCAAAAGTTTCTGTTGAAAATGTAGCCCAGGTTTATTTATGCGTAAACTTAAATTTTCACTAATAAGTTGGGGCATGGAAGTATTGTGATTTTTTTAAAGTACTTTTACTTAGCATGTTAAAACTAATTTCAAAACATGTTTAAAGTTCATTGTAGCATTTTTTAATGCAAGTACACATGCAAAATAAAACTAATTTGAATCTTTTATTTAAATTAATTACTTGCCCCTTTTAGATGGTCATTAATTATGTTCATTCAATGAGAATTAACGATTGCGAAACTATACACATTTTTTACTTACAAGCAGATGACATTGTTCTTTGCTTGAAATTGCCAGAAAAAATAGTACCAACTCCACTATTATACTTTTATTCCTAATATTCCTATAACAAAACAAAGTATATAGTCCATAAAAAATATTTTACTTCATCAAAGATCATTGGTAAAGAAGAAGTAAAATATGTGTTTGACTTGGCTATAATAGGATTTACATTTTGACCGAAGGCGAATATTTAAAATTTAAGAATTTGTAATTTATCCGTAATTTTTATATCCAGATAATTAGGCCATTAAAGTTTGAGGAGATATTTTTTCTGCCCTTTTTAGCTTGAAGGTGCCTTTTATTTACTGACTATTAATATTAAAATCCAACTTTTTATTTAACAAAATCCAATCTTTTTATTTTGTTTAATATTAAAATAGCTTTGACTTGAATTATAGGTCTTTAAAGTAACTTGAGCTAACGTCTGGTATTGCCTATCTAAGTTGTTATTATTGTCTTTGGCCTTCCCCTTCTTCTTTTCTTGGTAAACCTAATTTTTTTAAAATAATGAATAAAAAATTGAAGAATTGGTTTTCGCTAAATTGAGTAAATCTTATGAAATTTATACATCGGAAGTATAGGGGAAAGAGTCATGTACATACTCTGACAATTTTAGTATTGAATACCAAAACTAAATCAACAGCCTTAAAGAAAAAATTAAAATTTCAATTAAAATTCAGGAGCAAAACAGAATTTTAAGCTTACTCCTTGAAATTCTGACTTACACACATTCAAGAATTATTTTGAGGCTTTGACTTAAATTTCAGGAAAAGGGCTAACAAAAAAGTAAAATGAGACTTTAATCAAGTAGGAGAACATTTGTATAAAATTAATAATCAAAGCTATGGTATTTGATGCCTGGTACAAAAAGACTGTGTCTAAATAGAGGTTCAGATGCTAATAAAATAAAGCTACGGAAAATATTTACTTATGTAATCTTAAATAGATGAAAACTTAAAATCTATATTGCATTGCTTAATTACCATATGGACATTAGTAATACAGTAAAAAAAACATGGTATTTTTTTCCAAAAAAAAATCTTGTGTGTAAGTGCGTTGTGTTATAGAGAAAATAGTCATTTTCATAGAAAAATAACATTTACAATTATTTATTTTTATTATTTATTAGTTAAAAACTTGCCCTAATGCTGATAATATAATTGGATTGATTTTAGATTAGAAGATGCTGAAAATATGATGAATTCAGATTTATTAATGAAGAAAAGGTTAAAAAATGAAAAATTTCCTCCGGTTTATAAGGAAAGAAAGAAGCATGATCGTTTCAATGGGATGCCTGAAGAAGAAGTCTCTAAAAGAACACTTCCAGATCATTTAACTCTCAATTTGGATATCATTATTGTAAGTACCAGTATTCTTTTAAAATATGAAATATGAGTACTTTATTTTGGAAGTTCTTTTCTCATTATTTGAAAAAATAAAAATACATTGGCTTACAAGTTTTTGATTTCTATTCTCACTCAGAAACCCATCGGTGACCGAATGGTCTAAGGCATCAATCTCACAATAGATTGGACTACCAATGACGGGGAGTATGGTGTTTGAATCCCGGTTAGGTGTACTGCATGTAATTTTTCCTAAATGGTTTTCCACTCTCTCCACACAAATCTGGATACACTTCTTCTAAATTTAACTTTTCTCATCCATAATCAATTAAAACTCCTGTTTTAAAACATTGTTAATCTTGTATCTTTTATTGTATGCTTTTTTTAAATATCATTTTAATGCAACTAGTTATTAAGCATTTTTAATTAAAATCCCTACTCAATTAACATTTGTGTTACCAATTTGCTAAATTATATTACTATATTTTATAAACATATTTTTTTCTACAGATTGGAATCAACCCTGGTCTGTTTGCAGCTTATAAAGGACATCACTACGCAGGTCCAGGCAACCATTTCTGTAAGACAGCCTTTTATATCATCTTAAAATTTTTGTTTAGTGCAATATATTTAATTTTTGTTAAAATATATTCTATAAGGTAATTAAATTAAGTATAATGTCAGCTTTTTTCTAAAACAAAATATTACATATATTTTATTAGTTACTAAACAAATTATAATCTCCTGCTTATTTTTTTGATGATATAACCAATCTTATTTAATTTGTGATTGGTTACGTTTATAGGATCACTTTAGAGCTGAAAGATAATTTCACTGCAGTATATGCTTTATGCGTACCTCATAAGCTTAGATATATTATGGCATTTCAACATAACACAGAGAGGACATCCCAACATGGAGAGCTACTTCTGGAAGTAATTCTGACAGTCTCCTTTATATATTTTTATTAATCCTTCTGAGCTGCAATCTCCGTTGCATGCATAAACTAAAATGTTAATCACACTATAATTGCTAGCATCAGATGTAACAAGAGTCCAACACCTTAGCTCAGGTTGGCTGGCTGGCTAAGCCTGTCTTAGCTTTATATACCTTATAATCTAACGTAAGACTATTACAGGCACGACATCCAGTTCCCAGCTGTTAATTTATTACTTGTGAAAGAGTAAACCCAGATTTCATCAATGATAAATTTTTCGGTCATGTCGGAAATTGAACCCAGGACCCTTAGCTCAGAAGGTAGACACGCAGGGGATGGATGTTGTCTATGTTCTAAGGTTAATTTAGTTTTTAAATTGTGTGTTAATATGACCATCTTTTCAGCTCTCTGTTTTAAAATGGTTGTTATTTTATGCTATCCTTCGCCACTTTTCACTTTTTAAGGTTTTATTATTTATCGGTTGAGAACAACCGTCAAGGTTAGTAAAAATAGTAAAAAATAGATCCATTTAGTAAAATTTAAAGGAAAAAAATCATTTAGTTTATAATTGATTTACATGTTCTAAATATATCAACAAAGCAAATTATATATCGTTTAGCAAATATCAATATAAATACTGCATCGATTTTTGTTGTAAATATATTGATATATTTGATATATCAAGTTATCCTTTCCATTCCTACTACATAATCTTGTTCCCGCAGTCTGTCAGTCCTACATTAGTAAGCAAAGCGTTCGAGATTTCCGCGATCTCAGTATTTCATTCCTAAATTTTAACATATCTGTGCACCCCATAGAATAATGTGTGAGCAAAAAGGAAAACATGCAGTATCTTTGAGACTTTGAAGGCACGCAAAGGTGAAGAATTGACTGAAACATTAAAGCAAGCCATAGATGGTTTCAACAGTTTTGTCTTGAGATTCAACCTGTATAATCAGAGTAACAGCGATGAGGTGGCAAGTGCGGACGTAGAATGATTATGACCCTGATGACTCCAAATTACTCTTTTAAAGATTCAATGACTAAAAGAGGTATTAATCCGATTTTTTTTATGAATTAACTTAAAAAAATTGATACATTATTATAATTTTTTATGATTTCATTTTAACATTTGTAATAAGAAGTAAGAAATACAAATTTAACAAAGTTATCAAGTTGGAGTTTCCTTTAGAGCTTTTCTTTAGTAAAAAAAAATCAAGTTCCTCGCTTAGTGACCAAGTCATAGGCACGGAACTAGGTTGTTAAGTGAGGAGTACCTGTACTAAATAATCCCTAATAATAAAAATCCCAGTAAGAATGAAAACAGTTAACATAAACTCTTATACATTAATCGCCTTCAGATTCACATCATCATCATCATCATCAATAATTGTTTCCAGCTTGTGCCTGGGCCAATTTAGTAAAATGCCTCCGTCTTCCTTTCACTTCCACTCTGTTATCTGCTCCTCCCATCTCTTTCTTGGTCTCTCTTGCGGTCTTTTTCCTGTATGTACTTCATTTCCATAATTTTCTTTCTTTTTGTTATTCTCTCTTTTTCCATCCTCATTACATGAGAATACAATCTAAGCCTTGTTTACTCCACTTTCTTATGTACTCTCTTTGTCCCCGCTATTTCCTGGTTTACTGTGCATTCCTTATCCTGTTTTTCTTGACAGTTAATATGCTTCTAACAAATTTAATCCCCATGACCTCCACTTGCCTAGTCTCTTACATTCATGTTCATATTTCATCTGTATATATGACTGGGTACAAAGTACGCCATATACAGAACTTATCTTCTTCAAAGCAAGTCTCTTACACACCTATAGAACCACTCCCCCTGCTCCCCTCTTATTAGATCCTCTCTACTCCCACCCTTTACCTCAATCACGCTTACAAGCTATTATACACACTCTACCTTTCTCTGCTCTTTTCCATCCAACTTAATAGCTTTACTAGGGTTTATCTTCTTGTTTGTAATTACTAGGGACCGGATTTTTCCTACTAAGTTTTTTTTTCCTTGATCTTAAAACATAGGCATTTAAGAGATATATATGTATATGCATTTCATGTTATTACGAGTACAACATATTAATTACACAGGCCTGCGAAATTGAAGTCTTTGAAAAATACAAGAGAAGAATACAGAAGAAGAAAATCACCAACATACTATTTTAATTTGTTTTTATTAAGGTAACTTACATAAAATAGACGATTGACCAAGAGGAGCAAATATTATGTATGTGTACATGAAAGTTTGAAACAAATTTTAAACTGAGCAAAAAACAAAACAAAAAAAAATTATATTTAAGTACATACTCTTTTTCCTTTGAAACTTCTTTTTGACGTTCTTCTTTTATGTTCAATCTCAGGCCTATCGCGTCCAACAGTAGTCGGCAAGTATGTTCTTGTCTCATCTTCCTTGATATTTGCACTCTATATCTTTGATGTCTTGGTGGAACCTTTCACCCTGTTCTTCGCTCACTGATCCTAAATTTTCGAGGAAAAAGTCCACACGTGAGTGAAGGAAATGTATTTTAACACTCATGGAGCAACCCAACGTTTGAAATTTGTCTATCATATTCATAACAATTGCTTTATAGTCAGGATCCTTGTAATTACCCAGAAATTTACTGACGACATCTTTGAAGGCAACCCAAGCTTTTTTTCCCCTTGTTGTCATGCTAGTTTCAAATTCTTTATCCTTCATAAGCTTGTGGATATCTGGACCAACAAAGATTCCCTCTTTCAATTTAGCTTCGGATAAACCTGGAAACTTTTTGCACATGCATTTGAAACAATTGCCATTTTTTGGAATAGCCTTGACAAACTGCTTCATTACACCTAATTTTATATGCAGAGGGGGTGACAATACTTTTTTTGAATCAACTAAGCTGTTCCGAATCACATTCTTGGTGCCTGGTTCAAGATTTTGTCTCTTCGGCCATTCTTTTTTGACCCAATGTTTAGTCTTATCACGGCTGTCCCACTCACAAATGAAACATGGGAACTTTATATATCCGCCTTGTTGACCAAGAAGCATGGAGATAACTTTCAAATCACCACAAATGGTCCAGCCGTGGCCGGCATATTTTATTTTGTTGAGGACGAGAGCCAGGTTTTCATAGTGTTCTTTTAAATGCACCAAGTGTCCAACTGGTACAGATGCATACTGGCTTCCGTGATGAAGAAGGACAGCTTTAAGGCTTCTTTTCGATGAATCTATAAACAGCCTCCATTCATCTTTATCATATGTGATATTAAATTTGCTCATCAATCCGGGAACATCAGAACAATAGACCAGGTTCTCCTCTTCCTCAAAGTACTTAACAAATTTCTTTTCTCGATTCCTGTACCAATAAAAAGAGGTTCTTTTTGCCAATAAGTTTTTTCTTTTAATCTGGAGCCAAACAATTCAGCTGCCTCTTTCGAAAGGCCCAGATCTCTAGTCAGATCATTAAGTTCAACCTGAGAGAAAGGCTGGGGTGAATTGCCTCCAGAGGGCTTATATTCGGTATCAGAGCCTTGGACTTCTGGATGTTCTAAGTCTGAAGAGATGACTGACAATTCAGTTGGAGGCGAAGGCACTGGCACATCAGGTCCATGAGGAATGGTATGTATGGCCGATGGAATGTTATCAGGATAAGAGATTAGCTTTTGACTTTTGCTGGTATGCCCACAGACATGGCAGGAACAAAAGTAACAATCATCATAGTGGTTTATCGGCTCCCTCCATGTCATAGGAATTTTAAATTCCTTCTTTCCTTTGAGCCATAAGTGTAGATCATTGAGACACAGCACACAAACTTTATGAGGAGCCCACGATTTGTCCTGGTCTCCGAGTTTCATGCCAAAATACGCAAGATAAAGTTGTCTTACATAGTTTGTAATGCTCCTCATGCGATATTTAATAACACTATATTCGCCGTGTATGTAACAAAAGTCATCTGGCAAATTTTCTCAACGTCTCGAACTCGAAGCCATGTTTCATGAAATGCACAGAGAAAAGCAACCTTTAAAATTGTTTCTCTGATGAAGTTTCCACTTGTCACTGTATCAGCGCACGCATGACACACTACACATGAAAGAAAAATTGAGACAAAATTAAAAATTTCCACTTCTTTTATCTTACTATGAACACGGTAAGTACACAATATTCTGGGTTAAAGAGAGATAAACTGAGTCCCTCATGAGGACATCTTTTTTATATCTTTTCTGATGACTCCAGAAAAGTTGAAAGAATTCAGTCTTAAGAAAGATAACACATTCAGGATCAATCCAGATAAAGCTTGAAAAAAATAGGTGATTGCCGATTACGCTCGCTTAGCGAGCGTTCCTGCGAGATCAGCGAACCAAGATAAAGAACTGAGATAAGGATTCACACGACGCTATTGGTAGAGAGAGGTTGCGACGGGGCGGTGTAACAGAGAGGTATTCTGTAGGTTTCACCATAGTAGAATGATGTTCAGGCAGGGAGGGAAGAAATTAAACGCAGAAATTTTGTTTATGGTAAATGTTCATAAAAATCCAAGTAAAATTGAATTTTTCAAGAAAACGTGACGTGATAGAAATTATTCATTTTTTTTAAAAAAATCAGCACAAAAAATACACCAAGTTCAGCTATCAATTCCCTTGTATTTTTTTCATCGCAGGCCTGTGTTATATAGTGTCAACAATTGCCTATTCTGTTGGTATTTCGCCTTGGCTTCCTTTTTGCTCATATGGCACGGATTTTCTACTGAGAGGTAAAGTCCATTTTCTTCGAAATTATAAGTTGTGGCATACCTATTTTGAGTAGATTTGAAAATTGACACTTGTCAAATAGTGTTGAATGAGCGTATAATGGGTGGAGGACAATGGAAGTAGTGGCAGACATCTTGGGAAGAAACTTAATATGGTTTCAGGAGAAAAGTTCAACTTCTTCGGAAATAGCTAATTTGAAATTTCTTTCCTTGGCATCATGCGAAGTAGAACTCTGCTTTTCAAATTATAAAAAACATTCTCTCTGAAAATATAACCTATTTCACTACTGAGAATCTATTAAATCTTTTAGTTACCCACTTTGGTGGTTAAGTGGGATCAAGCGTCACTCTCGCAGTAGATTGGACTGACGTTGAAGGGGAGATCAAGACTCAAATCTCAGTTTAGTGTATTTAAAGTGTTTTTTTACTAAATTGTTTTTCACTCTTCCGCCATGCAAGCGGAGATACACCTTTCTAAATTCTTCCTTCTTAGCCCCTAACATATTAGCGTAATTAGTACAACCTATGCGTATAAGACAAACAAGCAGTGAAATTTGGTTCTATTTTTTATGATAAATAGCATTGTGAATTATTTCTAGGTAATAAAATAATTGATAAAATCAATTCTACAATGCCTTAAGTGTCTATTCTCATGTCTAAATCATATAGTTTTAATGCCTATTTGCCTGCCTCTTTTAAACATTTTTGGGGTTTAAGAATTCGCTCCCTAGTAATTGCCATCACTTCATACTTTACCCTACTAAATCTCATTCCACACTTTCACTTCCTTATTCCATACCATAAGTCACTAGCAAACATCTTGGCTTTCATTCTTTCCTCCCTGAGTTTTCTTGCTACTCTTTTAATGACCACTTGCTTTACCATTATACAGAGTAGTGGTGAGACTCTGTCCACCCCTTCTCTCCATCTTTCATTCTCATCCCCCTCCTCTTCCGGGTTGAACATCTTCTCAAAAATATCCCCCATAGTTCCATTTCTTCTCCTTCTATCACCATTCTTCCTTATTTATCCATCATTCTAATTTCTTATCTTTTCTCTCTCATCCTGTTTTGTACCTGGACATATAACACATTTTACTTCCTTCTTAGCAAGGTTGGCACATTCTACTTACTTCCTTCCTTCCTTCCACATCCCTTTCCACTATCTCTTTCCATTTTTGTATCCAATCCTTCCTGATTAACTATACCACATGCATCACTCTCTTCCTTTTTTCCCTGTGGTCATTTTCTATTTCCTCATGCTTATTCTTAAAACTTCTTCTGAATGCTTTGTACTTCTGCTCCAATGCTCTTTCACTCTGACATTCTTTGGTGTTTCCTTCCATTTCCTCTTGATAACTTTTCTTCACACAGACATCCTCTGCAGCTCCCACCAAACTTTTCTTACTCCTCTCCCATCCACCTCTACATTTTTTGCAAATCATCTTTGGGCATTAAGCTTCTTGCTTCTCTTAAATTAATTTTTTTCTCTCTACATTTTAAGCCTCTTCACCCTTATCCCTTTTTATTGTTTTCCTATTTTTTTCCTTCATTTTCGTCCCACTGTCTGCTACAAGCAACCTGTAGTCACTATCTAGATACACACTTGGTATCTCCTTAACATTTAAAGTCTGCATTTGCATTTCCTTGTCCATAAAGAAGTACTCTATTAAATACCTTGGCTCCCCATTTCATCTGTAGCTAGTAATTTCATGGCTTTCTCTTTTCTTCTTGTACAACCTCCATTCTGTTTCCTGCACACAGTTCCACTAGTTTTCTACCTTCCTCATTTCTCTCTCCCCATTCATCATGTCCTAACACTTCCTCAAAACCTTATTTCTCATACCCAACTTGAGCATTAAGGTCTCCCATAAACGCTTCTTTCTTTTCCAAATGCCTTTCTAGTTCCTCCTCAAACTTTTCCCTCTCTTACAAAGCATATCCAACTTGTGGTTCATGTATCTGCAGAAATGCCATTTGGTTCTCTTGTCCATCACTTAAATAATTTGCTCATTGGAACGCTTTATCCCCACTTCCCACTCTATCCTCACTACCATCCCTAAACCATACCTTCTCCCTACAACATTTTCTATCCAGTGTAAGGTGAATGAATCCTTTCCTCAGCTACTGTACTCCTCTTCCTCTCCAATTATTCTCATTATATCCTAAAACATTGTCTTCTTTCCTCCATCACCATAATCTCTTCCACTCTTACAGAAAGTTTGCCCACATTCAGAGTTCCTATATGCAGCGGATGGTTGTCTTTGTTTCCAGTCTGGAATTTAACTTTTGTTTTTTCGAGTGGTTTTACTGTATTCTGGCACCCACTTATAAAGCACGTCATGGCCTACACTTGAATAGCTGGGCTGACGCTATAGGATCTGATGATGACAATGACGACCTAGCTCATTGTCACAAACCCTCACATCCCCAACCCACCAAGCTGGGAGCCAACTGGCCAGGCCTTGTTGCAAGCTTGTTGGTTTTGACTATGACCAGTCTCTGGTCTCTTATCTGCAATTGTACCTGGCTCAGATGGGGTTCAACTCAACCTCTACCAGGTTGCTCAGCCACCAGGGTACACCACTTGGTTTTAATTAAGATCAGGGTTGAGTAAGAGAGGCTTGAGTGCGACCCACTGGGTAGGCTTCTTGTATTGCGTTTCACTGTAGTGATTTATATTTTTTATCATAATGGTATATGAATAAAAGGCTATTTATTTATTGCAAAAATTTAGTTATGTAAACAATCAACTTTTGATTTATGAAACTAGTGATTGATAACAATGACAAAAATCTATTCCAAGAAATGTTTATAATGTGTTTAAAGTTTTAAACTTTCTTTAGTCCTATATATTATTTCTGTTGTCAACATCCCTTTTTCTCAACCAATACAAAGCCTACAGCGATGAATAAGGTATCAGTGGAAAGGATTTTTTACCAACTTCTGACATAGCATACTCGGTTTACGTTAAAAAAACATTATTTGTTTAAAATTCAAGTTAAAAGAAAAATATAACAATATTTTTGTATCAATTACTGAAAATAAACTGTCCTTGCTATTTTATGTATACACTACGCTTTTAATCTCAACAACCTAACAAAAGATGTTTTTTTTGGGGGGAGGGAGGTAGGGAAGGTTAAATGTGCAAAAGTATCGCAAGGTTTTACTGGTAAGCTACTATAATGGCTGATTAAAGAAAAGCTTCTCCTTACTTTAAAGTTATAAAAGAACAAATTCTAATATATTGTTAGGTTGAAATTAAAACCATGGAAATTGGTATTCATTAAGCCTTCATACAAATTATAGGAAACTGATTAGTATCAATTAGAGTTTATAGAATTTGCTGTTGTAATCTCACTAAAATACCAAAATAAAAATATATAATTTTAATTGGCTAATGTAGTTTTTGTTAAAATAACAGCTACATAATGATTTTAGGTTTGAAAGAAAAAACCTAATATTGACAAATAGAACTTTATAAACAAAATTGTCATGCCTGATCCCATTCTGATTCATATGACAAAGAACTACCATTTGCACTCAGTCAAAACTTAATATACATACATTTTTTTTGCTCATATAACAAAATGCTCTGGATGAACAACTATTTCCTAAAATTAAATTATTTAGGAACCCTCCAACAAGTTTGAATTTGACCTTTCTTTAATATTGAGATGATAAATGTAAATATATGGCATATGTAGGAAACAAGTCTACTTGTAGTTATGGGATTGTAATGTTGGGAATGCTGCAAAATTCGCAACAGTTACTTCTCCTCTTACACATAAACTTCCACATACCCACCTGAGGCCTGTCAATCTCTTCTCACTCCTACTCAGTTAGCCTCCCTTGCTAGGTGACTTAATGCATCTCCCAGGTGCTGAGTATTTCCAAACTCTGTCAAGTCATCCCCAGTACTGTGTGGTGGATCAATGCTTCACTGAGGTCAGTTCAGCAAGGCATCCAACAAGAGCTACTGATGCACAACAAGCAAGAAGAACAGACTATTGCTCTCCTGTGCACTGGCATTAGATAGCTCCTGTGACAGTGCACTGGGATTGACTAGCTCTTTTGGATATTTTTTGTAAACATCAACATATACACCCCATATTTACAAACTGTGAGTGGTTTGCCCTGAAGTCGCCCCCTGGAATTGTTTTCATATAAAGTATGGGGTTCCAACTTCCAGAGACACACTTGGTGCAACATAAAAATGGGTTTGACGGCTATATATTTGACATCAAAAATGTAAGAAGAATGTAAATTGGTTTTTTGGTGTAAACTTATCTTTGATTATGTATTTTCTAAATTCATTCTTGGTGGCTCTTCCAGCCAATTATTTCGACTAAATTTTTTGCTTATATGATTCTTGGACTCCAAGCTTGTTTACTTATTGGGTAGCTGTACTCTAGAACTTAGTTACATTCTTTTCCCTGAAAATTGAAACTTAACTTTGAAGCTTATTATTTAAATTCTGGTCATATTTCTACTCTTTCCATTAACTTTTTTTTCTCGTTTGTCTTTGTGAGTTGTAGCTTAAAGTTAAAATTAATATTTTGGCTACCTGAAGACATTAAATTAACCCTTTGGAATGTGATGACAGAAATCGGTTGGATTTCTGAGTTGTACATTTTTATGGCTCAAGTCGTAATATTATTTCCTTTGAAGAATTTTTCATTTTTTGATTGTAGTTTCCTGTATGGATTATGTTAAATAAACTAAACCCTATTTGGGTAATATTTAGTGTAAACTGGCTTCTTGCTCTTGTTGACTACAATATCCTGATTGGAAATAATGCTTTTGGAACTAATGTAAATTGTAATGTAAACTCTCTAGTCAGAGGACTATTTTATACTGCTTATTAACTCTGCACATATATGGTAGTGTACTTATATTTTTCTGGAAATTTAATTTATGATTAAATTAAATGGGTTAATTGTTTGTATGCTTGCTTCCCAAATGCCTTTGTTTCCATTTATGTTTTTGTCAAACATATACTAATGCATTTATTTATGTTCATTAGGTCTATCGCGCCTTTCTGTTATTATTTTTCAACTGTTTTGTGAATTAATACTAATGCATTTATTTATGTTCATTAGGTCTATCGCGCCTTTCTGTTATTATTTTTCAACTGTTTTGTGAATTAAAGATCTTTTAAATACTTATGTTTTCATATTCATATAGAGTAAATGATCCCTTCCAGTATATATTTTGTGTCACATTACCTACTCACTGGTATTGAGCAGGTAATAGGTTGTTTGGTAATCACCACATTGATCTCTTGAGTCATCATATTGGGCTTAATGCTGTTTTATTTTAAGTTAAGTAATTGGCATCTTACTGTTTCTATCAGTCTTCTGGATGTATAAGTTATTTAAGATAATGTCTCAAGGTGAAGTAAAGTTAAGCTTAGACACTAAAATCTTAACACAAGAAAAATGGTATGATGCTTTATGGTTTATTAAATGCTTATTAGAAGAAGTGAAAGGTAATACTGTAACTAGAAAACTAATTTCTTTGCACAATATAAGATGATTTTAGATCAACCATGGCAGTTCTTTCTTGGTTAAAATGACTTCATGGTTATTCCATGTTGTGGTGCTAAATTCGATACACAATGAGAAAATAACCCAATGGTGACTTCATGGTCTAAGGTGTCACTCTCCAAATAGAAATATTACCAATGATGGGGAGATCTCGAATCCCGGTTGGGTGTACTGAGGGAAATTTCCCCCATTTTTTTACTCCCTCCACGCAAATGGGGGTACACTTCCTATAAAACCAACCTTATTAATCCTTAACCCATTAGCATAATTAGTACATAGGCATATAATATGAACACTTAGGACATGGTTCTACAAAAAAACTAGTATTAGAACATATCAGGTCCCAATTTTTATTTAATTCAGCCATTAGAAATCTTAAAAAATTGTAGATAACTAAATAAAGAACAAAAATGCCTTTACATCAAATGAAGAATGTGTTGTTACATACCATTCATGACAATATTATGTGCTAAAGACGTGAGTCACTACAGTTTGCATCAGACTTTTCCATACCATTTGGTATGTCATGATGATTTGTTAAAACTAAAACCCACTGTGTCCAACTACAAGTCAGGGATGTGCACATTTTAACCATTCTCTAGTGGTAGGGATGAGGATGGTTGAATTTAGAGGAAATGGGATAAGATTTTTATGATGGGAGAGTTTAAAACAAGCTTTCAAAAACCGTCAGTACACTATACTGGTATCTGAACTCCAACTTCCCCATCAATAGTCAACCGGACTAGATGAGCCTAACATTTAATCTGTAGGCTTTGCGGTGAATCTTTATCTGTCACTAAACTATATGATCTGTATTTTCAACCACTACACACTCCTTTTTCCCCCCACCTTCACAACAAAGAGCTGTTTTAGAATATAAATCTGGCAGGCTATTTGTTATTAAGTGATTGATGAGCTTAGCCATTTTTATCAAATCATTATCAACTATTAACCTATGACTAGTTCACTTTAGTAAAGTGCTTCCATCTTCCTATATTCTTCCACCATTCTCCCCTCCCTATATTTGATTATATTCTTCTCCTCTCATTTGCACACTTGATGTTATCAACTCTATCATTCTCCTTGCAATTATTTCATTTTCCATCCTCATTAAATGGCCATAGCATTTAACACTTGCTTCCTCCACTATCTATTATTCTGACTTCATTTCTAATGCTAGCATGATCCTCAAAAACTTAACCCTTATAGCCTCCATTTTCTCAGTCTTTCTTACATCCATTGGTAAAATACTGTCATATTTATTTTTGGACATCTCTCAAAGGATTGAATCACATGTTGTATTCAATTTAAAAACATAGACAAGTCTGTGGGCTTTATTAATGTGCCCATATAATATGATCTTTTATTTTTAAATGCTTTAGTAGCTAAAACAAACTTTGCTATTCTTGGTACTCGACTACATTGTATGTCTTAAAATTGATTAATTAGAGACTTAAAAGTCATTCATTATATATAATAAATAGAAAGTAACAGTCTAGATAGTAATTTATGATTTTCTCTGGACCTGTCAATTACACTTTTGGAGGCTTGGAACTGATAGTCAAAATATAACTAAAATGGAAAAAAACAATCATAATGATTTGATTATGAAATCTATATTTTTTCTCTGCACCTGTTGACCACATTTTTGGAAGCTTGGAACTGATAGGCAAAAAAATAGTTAAAATGGAAATAAACAATAATAATGATTCATTGATGAAATCTATATTATATTCTTAGATACTTGATTAGACCTAATCTGGTCATTAAATATCAAATACTGCTAGTGGATCTAGACACTTATATGGAAAAGTGACACAACTCGCACACAGCAAATTTACTCAATTATGGATAGCCATTATTAAGTAAATTATAAGATTCAAATATACAAACACTTAACTAAATTCAATTATAGCCTCTTACGCACATTTAATATATCATACTGTATTACAGGGTATGTAGAAGTTTTCCGCTTTTTTCCTCACACTTGAACACATCCTGACTATAATTAAGAATTTTGTTTTATTTATAAAAACTAAACTATCTGATTAAAAAATATTACCATTCCACAAGCCCCACTGTACCTTGCACATAGAATAATATAACCAGAAAGGAAAAAATAGGTACTAACGACCACAAATTAAATTAAAAGGCACTTTTACTTTAGTTATGCCAAGGTCTAGAAATAAAAATGTTTGTGCACAATATGAAAAATTGAAAAGCCGGACAATATTTTATATTCAAGTGTGTAAATTGATAATTTAAGTATGTAAATTGACAATTAAACTAATATAGGCATTTAAAAATAGCCTAAAGGACTATCCAGATGATTTGATTGGACTGGATACCTTTAGTTTATACCTACTACACAACACCTCAAAAGCACGAATGAACTAAAATTGTGACATATATGGAGCTCGTTCATGCTTTGCATAACATTTTAATAATGTGCCTGTAATTGTTTCACTCATTTCTAACAATTTTTGCTGAGAATGTTAATGTTACACCTAAGCCTTGGTCCATTTCAGCAAATGTAGTGAAAGGCTGAGAGTTTGTAAAAATAATAATTAAATCTTTTGGTTTTGTTAACATTTTAAAATGCTTGCAGTAAAAGCTTACCCCTACATAACTGGTTTTACTTTCATTCAACTTTTAATGTACCCACGCTTTCCCTTAAAGCTAGCAATCTTAATTTGCTTGAAATTTCTCTGGTGCAGTCTGTGAGATATCATATTGTATTTTATCAGATATACATGCTAAACTAAATTGAGTATACAGAGTCTTTACATTATTCTAAAATTGAAGTTCCAATATAATACCCATCAAGACTAGCTAATGTGATTTAATTATTTTTGAAACAATTTATTAATAAGTTATGTTAACAAAGTTTCAATATATCTTCACATTAAACACACCACCACTTTTATGCAAAGAATTATTGTTTTTTAATAATTAATTCTATAAACAAAACTATTTGTCTTACTTTTTTGTCAGTAAACTATTAATACAAAAGGGCAAGGTTGCAAGACTTGCACACTTAATAAGACCTGCAAGTTCACTCAATAATAAATATTCCCTATGTTGTTTTACTGGTTTGTTTTTAGTGCTAGTGTGGAGTTTATTAGGTAAACTTGTTTAGCTTCTATTTGCACATAAATCACTTTAATTTTGAACACAATTTTGTTTGAGGACATTATTGTCCAACACACTTCCCACCACCACCCACCCCCCTCCCCTCACACACACATTTTATTAAAATATTGAATAAAGCTGCTGTGTTTTCTAATTTAAATATTGTAGTGGCAGTTTTCAATAAATTGTCATTATCACATTCATACGTCAAGTGTTTGCTTGGTCTGTACTTTATCTTTTATTGCCAAATTTGTTGAGTTGCATTGCCCTTTTTTTAAATCAAATAAAAAGTTTACTCCTAAATAAGCAAGTGTTTTTAAAATTCTTTAATAAATTAAAAATGTAGCTCTGATGTTAATATTTTTAAATCATTGTTACATAAGAGGTTAGAATAAAACTAGTCACAAGGTCATTCAACAATTAAAATTGTATTACATAATTTTTAACAAGTGTATAAATAATTATAAGCTATAAATAGTGATTCAATGGAAGAATGGTGGAAGGATAGAGAAGGGAAAGATGGAGGCATTTTACCAAACTGATGCAGCCACAGGCTGTTCTCATTATCAATTTGTTTTAACAAATCTTCAATGAAACCTCTCACAATTTAACAATTTTTTGGATTGATGGGATGGAATAAATGTAACTAATATGTAAAAATTTTAAACATTTGAAAATTTCATCATAAATGAAATATCAAGGTAAACTATGTAATTTACATACTTTAGACTTGTTGATTAGAATTGAATGGAGCTAAAGTTTTATTATGATGTTCTTGCACGGTGCTAATTTGCCTTCTGATGTCATATTATCAAATTTTTGCTTGACATATTGGAGATATCACTATATTGGAATTTTGTCGGGAAGGTAGTATTTAACAAGATGTTACTAAAGCTTTTTTCTTATTTTTCCATCTAATCATATGATCTGCAACTTTTCTACAAATTGTATCAATGTCGATAAACAAGTTAAAATTACATTTTTTCAGTGTTTGGATATAAAAAAGAATATTTTTTGAATGTTTTAAAACTACCTTGGTACCACTCACTATTTCACTATACACTAGTGCACTTGAGACAAAAAAATTAATTAAAGAAACTTTATTACTTGTTTTTTTCACCACATTGTAACTCCCACCTCTAGTCTCTTTTGTCGCAGTATTGTCGTGCGCTGGTAAAGCTCATTAATTCCTAAGGGTGGAGAGGGTAGAAAGGGTTAACTAATAACATGTCACTCTATGGCCATCCTTTGAATAAAACTGAGAATAACTGCCGAAATGATCTTGTAACACTATGTTGAGGATGAAATAAATGACAAGTAGAGCCTTCATAAAATACCAAATAATTAACATCATACATTATTATATTTATGACTTTGCATTGATGACACCAAGCAATTAAGTGAAGTATCACTAAAACAACCATTAAATAACCTTTTCTCGATGTTATCTTCACAACACTCAAATATGTTTAGCTGGTATGCCCCACATTCAGTTGTACATAATTTTGCCACACGAGTGTTGTGTCATACCTGGTAAAACTGACAATATGGCAATACACTCAACTAACAAGTTATCCCTTCAACATTTTTCTTTCCAATGAATCTAAAAAATTGAGATGGCTGAAAACAATTTATTAAAAATGAAGTTAAAATGCTTCTAATAACTTAAATTTTTCTCCATTCTAATGAAAAACACTTATATATTCCTCATCATGATTCTGGGTTCATCTTTAACTACCCAGCTAACCTAGTAATTATCTTCAGGGGGGTTGGGGGAAGACGTTTATAACCAATTTTAATTCACTCTTAACCCTACTATTCCCTTCAGTCCCCTAATGTTTGTATTGACTTTTTTTTTTTACATATTACTTTTGGTCCCCTCTCAATGAGTCTTTTCTAATTCCATAATATATTTTGAATACTTTTAACATCTGAATAACTAACAATAATTATGTTTTTAACATGAAAAATAACCCATATTTTTTTCAAAATTGTGAGATCATATGGGTCATTGACTCATTGTTACTGAACATCCAACACAATATAGTGAGAAATAAAATTTCTATTAATCTATATTATTAATGTGTATTGTATATGTTTCAGGGAAATGCTTATATCTCTCAGGACTCACACCAGAACCTATGACTGCTGATGATGACTATAAACTTCTTCAAGTTGGAATAGGATTTACAAATATGGTTGCAAGGGCTACTAAAGGCAGTGCTGACCTGACTCGCAAAGAAATAAAAGAAGGTAATATTTATTTTAAATTTATATTTCAGTCATTCTTATAACTCTTAAAGAAACACTTTCTCTGTTTTATAATAAGTTTCATTATTTACTTGTTTCAACTAACAGTTTAATTATTCTGAAGCACAGTAGCAGCTTCCTATTCAATTTTGAGCTAACTGAGGAGTTTTTCGGTATGAAAGAGGGTTGGTTGACATGACAAATACCTCTTCTTTCTATTGTTTATCCCCTACCCAGCTCACTCTTTTTCTCACTGACATTATAGAACACAGGTTCTTACTTTTTTTATTGTGACCCACTTTGATAAGACAAATTTATTTGTGACCCTGGGCAGTTTGAGTTGAGTTTTTATATAAGAGTGTCGATTTTTGAGCAGTTTCAGATAAAATGAAAAATAGAGATTAACATATTTATTGAAATAAATAAATGCAACTATGGTTGATAATTATTAATTAAACTTATTATTTACAAGCTTAAATATGCAGATAACAAATAGAACCCATTAGTTTATCTCAGTTAATTTTACGAAAGATTATTAACTTTTTTTTTATTATCACACAGTGACACTTATTTCTGCAACTAACTAAAAAAAAGGGAGGGGGGCTTAGTGTATAATAATCTTAATAGTTTTATAGTTCATATTTAATTTATTCACATTTTCCAATGTTTGCGGTGAACCCCAGAATTCGTTTCACAGCTCCCAGTTTAAGATAGTGTTTTTTCAGAGTACTATTATTATTATTATTATTATTATTATTATTATTATCACCGCGTCTTACTACCCGTTCGGGTTATACGCACTTACGCTAATGTGTAATGGTAGGGTGATTGTGAGATGAAATGAAGGACCTACAGTTTAACGTGGAATCCGAACCACGGTGGAGGCCTGGCATTCCCCACATTCACAAGATGTCTTGTCAGAGGTGAAGGAAGGGTTTGGTAATCAGATAAATCTGTGCCGGGAACGAGGATTGAACCCCGGCCGCCAGCACAGAAGTCTGACACCTTACCCCTAGACCACCAGGTCACCTCAGAGTACTTTTCTTGGCTCTAATATTATTTGTTATATATTTGTATCTTTTATATTATTTTTGTTTTTTGTCTAATCATAATGCTTACAGATACTTGTAATTATTTTATTATGTTCTAAATAGGGGCTTGATTTCTCAATATTTTTTTTTACAAACAAACTAGTACATTACAAACTTTAAATAAAGAAAAAGCTATCTATAAATGCTTTTATTCATCTGGACGGTGTATTTTTCACTCCACATACATACCAACATAGTTGCTTACTGGTTTACATTGGACGTTTTTATTCTTTTTCGGCCTCCACCGTGGTTCGGATTCCACGTTAAACTGTAGGTCCTTCATTTCATCTCACAATCACCCTACCATTACACATTAGCGTAAGTGCATATAACCCTAATGGGTAGTAAGACGCGGTGATAATAATAATAATATTCTTTTTCCTTCTTTTTTTACAGGGAGCCAAATTTTGTTGGAGAAGCTTCAAAAATTTAAGCCAAAGATAGCAGTGTTCAATGGTAAACTCATCTTTGAAGTATTTTCTGGGAAAAAGGACTTCAGCTTTGGAAAACAACCAGAATTTGTTGATGGCACAAATACGGTTAGTTTACAATTCACATTTCTGTATGACTTTTAATATCTCCACAAATCTTTGCATTAAACTTGTTTGTTCTAGAATTTGTTTTAACAGTGAGGCAGTTTTTCTAAACATATACACATTTTGATAAGAAAAACACTTAAACTGTACTTATGTTTTCCCCTTAAAATTAAGAAGAAAAACACTTAAACTGTACTTATGTTTTCCCCTTAAAATTAAGGTGTGCCATGCGTGCAAACAAATTTTAAATTATTATAAATGAATGGAACCAAAGTCTTAATGTTTATTTACTCTGAGACTACAGCACCCTTCTTGTTTTGAATCAAATGTACATTTTGGAAATCTCCATTTTATTCGCTGTATATAATACTATATTAGTCTTATTTATTTGGGTTGGAATTGTTATAAATCATTATTATTAATTATTGGCCAAATTAAGGGTGTATGTTATATATGATAAAATGTAATACAAAGAAAATCAGGGTGTATGGTGTCCCACTTTCCTCCACACAAATATGTACACTTTCTCTAATTCCTAAAACCATTAGGGTTATTAGTACATTAGCGTTTAACCAGAACAGGTACTAAGACGCGGTGTTAAGATAAACACACAATGCTGTCCCTGTCACACACTCTAATATCATTTGTCAACGTCAACATGTGTCTTCTTACCACCCCTCTACGGCAAGTCTTTAGTCAGAGCTGAGTTAAGGCTATGCATTCACAGCCAAAAATAGGACTAGCTATGTTTGTGCGCCACATCTTACTACCCATGATCAAGACATGTTTTCTTTAACAAACACTTATTAAGTGTGTTGTGTAACCTAGATAATATAATAATCCTGTTAAACTTGTCACAATATTGACTAAAATAAATAGATAAAAATTTGAATGTGTTTGCATAGGGCATAATTATACACTCAAAACAGTATGTTTCCAGGGTGATCACTTGCAGCTCAGCTCTTAGCCTACAAAGTTGTTACCAACTTACTCCATGTAGTCTGTTACAGGCTTCTTCTTTTTTCTTTATTTCACAAGCTTTAACTACCCATAATGACACTGGGTATGCTAATTTTATAGCTTAAATTTTGGGATAATAGATTATCTTGGGAATGTTGTTGAAGAGCTCCACTAGGGGTCAGTTTACTGTGCTGTTTGAATTGTGTTTGGCGGGTTGTATCTAATTAATAATTTGAGGCAAGAATTTTGGATTATTTTAATATTTGTTCTGTCCTTTGTTATTACTTTGATTGAAGAGGGGTTTCCAAAGATACTGTTGTATCAAGATTTTGACTGACCATGTACAGTGCAGGGCCAGTTTGACACTGTCCGTAATTTGATCATAGGTGGTCTTCAATGCCACCAGCTCAAATGAAGTTTATCGCTGTTAATTTTTGGGTTGTTAAATAATTGTCTATGTGCTGGCTCATGTTCATGCCCCATTTACATTAGAAATGGTTGTTTTTAATAAAGTAACCTTTAGGTTAAATGGTGACAGGCTAGCTATCAGAAATGTACTGGGCTACATGTGAATAGATGGTGTAGTAGGCACTCATACTTAAATGGGGGCTTTACCAATCATAGAGCAGTTTATGCTAAGTCTACTGTTCTTAAAGGGCTTTTTTATTTTATAACCCAGATGATGAGTCCAAGTGTGTAGCATTTCGCTCAAGGTGATTAGGTCGGCTTCTCTTTATAAATTATGTGTTATATTAACTTACTCCTTTGGCCAATTCTGTTGGCAGGGGCCCAACCTTAAGTGGCACTGCTCAATGCAACTATTGTGCGGTGTTTCTGCCTTTGGATGAAATGGAGGGAGCAGGGAGTCAAACCGGAACCAGAAACAATAACTGAAATTAAGGTATTTTTAAGGAACCAGAACTAAACAGGAACCCAAAAAATAAGTTGCTTAATAACCAGAACCAGAACTGGAATCAATATATATTTTTTATTTTGAAAATAAAATTTTCCTTTTTCTTGGGAATTTTTGTGAGGGTAGGATATATTTTATTTTCCATAGGAATTATAAAAGTATCAATGAGCACTTAGCAGCCAGCACCAATTAGTTCTCTTCCTCCTGCACTCTCTTCCACTCACTTGCACACTTTATGCTATCTGTTCCTCCCACCTCTTCCTTTGTCTTCCTTGTGTTCGCTTCCCTACATACTTCATATCTATCAATGTTCTCGGTATCCTCTCCCCTTCAATTCTCATTACATGTCCATACCATCATCCTAGCGTCCTCTACTATCTCATGTACCCCCTGTACCTCAACTCTAGACCTTACATCTTCATTCCTAATTCTATCTCTTCTTGTGACCACTAACTAGCATGCTCCTCAAAAACTTCATTCCTATGGCCTCCACTTTCCTTGTTTCCCTTTTATCCAAAGTCAAAGTTCCCGCTGCATACGTTACTATGGGTATGATTTATGTTCTATAAAGTACTTACCTACACTTTAGGGGCATTTCTCTTTTCCATAGTAGGTCTCTTACATACCTGTGGATTGAGGTATCTAGTATACATGGATTGGGTCTTGGGAAGACAGATAATTGAGATAGTCCAAGCATATTTGTGCCTTTCATAGCCTCAAAAACCGCATTCATATTTGGACAGTAACTCCCAGCTACAAATCCAATTCTGCCTGTCACTCTTGGTTGCATCAACCATACATTTATTAAGAAACCCTCATTCTTTGACTTTGCTCCTTCATATTCGAGGCTCTTGTTTGGTAATCTTTGTTCCAAATGCTGAGATTGTGGTGGTTGGGAGGACGGTGTTGATTGTTTTTATTTGTTTGGGATTAAACTCTTATAAAGGTTAGTAGTGAATCAATTTATTTATTTGTGATAGCAAACCATACAACACAAAGACACTTATTCGATAAACTCCAGTCATCTTTAATTTTGGCTGTACCTAGCTGACAGTTTCAAAAATAAGATATTGAATATTTTTCAATTTCATCTCCTATTAAAAACTTTTGGTTGTACTTTTTAATACCAAATATGTGCATAAGAACTTAGTTTGTAACTTTAAACATGCCTTAGTGTATAGAATGGAGGAAATAGTCATATGGTTTTCAATAAGATGAATGATTCAAAACCATTAGTTTTATAATAACTACACTTATTTTTAAAATTTTGCTGTTAACATTTGCACCTTATCCCTTATCTTCAACATCTCATCATGCCACAAACTGTACACAAATTGATATCTACATTTTAAGTTAAAAAAATATACATTTTACAAAAATTTTACCAAGTGTAACTATTCAGTTTTAAGCTCTCATTAACAATATTGCTTTTGTGAGGTAACCAGGGTTGTATTTTAAGTAAGTGCAACATGTGCAGCTGCACAGGGCAGCAGAGTTTGGGGAGTGGCAAGATAATATTGAAATGAGAAAACTATAGCAAACCTGAATAAACTATAAAACAAATTTGTAGCATTTAGCGTGATATATAAATTCATTAGAATATAATTTATTTATTATTATTTCGCGTTTACGAAAGATCACAGCACTTTCAAACCGACTTAAGCGCTGTGTATGTTTAATCCTCATACTTCCACTGCATATTATGTTTAGTTCTCGACTTCTTGTTCTCCCACCTCTTTCATGAATGATGTTGTATTGCTCTGTGGCATGCTTTGTTTACTTGTTCATAGCATAGATAATAAAGGTTCACAGGAACAGTTACTCAGTGCTCTTGTGTTTTCTATTAAAACAGATAAATGTAAGCCAATAATAGTTTACATAATAATTCAAATAAATGGACAATCAAGGTTAAGTGTTGCTGCATATCGTAAGAAGTCTGAAGAAAAAAAAGAAAGGGAGAGTAAGATTTAACAAAAAAACTCCCATGACCCCTAACACTGAGAAAACATTTTTGGGTTCCTGAACTAAAATCGTTCATATTCGAGAAATGAGGTCGAGTAAAATACCATTTGAATTCGCTTAAGTTGTATATACTAATTTCTCATACAACAAATTAGTTTCCGATAACATCAACAAATCCCAGCACACGATAAACGTGAAATATTTTCCAATGTGAGCAATATTTATCTCTGTTATACATAACCAATTTTCTTATTATTGTAAATAAATTTATTAGAATACTTTTATTATGTCAAAAAGAAGTATTACTTTTGAGCAAAAAGTATTCTTCTGGAATTTATTGAAGGCCTTATCTTAATAGCGTGATAAACTAAAATTTTAATTTCTTACAACACTTCACTATTATTATGAAAAATAATAAGCATAACAAACCTTTGTAAAAACAGATAATGCAGATGTTCGAGATTGTCCCTTCATCACATCTTCTAATGTGTCAGCTAAAAAACCTGCATTACGTTTATTCAATTTAAATAACTTTACAAATGCTTTATCACTAATGACAAATTCCCTATTGTTGAAGATTCAAAATGGTGTATTTAATTCAAGTTATATGTTCTTCTAATTCTTGAATTGCTAGCAAATGTAATATACATGCCATCTTTATTCACCAATAAATTTATTACACATTCGAAATTTTATATTTCGAGTTGGTTGACCCCTTCGAAATTTTATATTTCAATTTGGTTGACCCCTTCGAGAATTAGTGATAGAGATCAGTTTGAACTGTTTGTGTCTCAAATGTTCTCAAATGATTGAGGAATACCAAATGTGAAACTCGGAAAGGAAAAGTCTGTGAGATACTCAAAAGCACACTTGGGAATACGAGTCCAGACTAGACTCTTTATTTTAGTGGTATGAGCAAAAATAAAAATGTAGGCTTATGGTGGAGAGTGCTCAAAAATCATAAGAATTGGTTCTCCAACTAAAATTAGTCAAGAGTCGTGTGGACTAGGACACGTCTTGCCATAGCTTAACATTAGCAAAATATGAAGCATAAAATACTGAGGTAGGCCTTTGTGGAATTTACATTACAGTGAAACTGGAATTTGAGGAAGTAATCAATTGATTTGCAAACGCTAAGACTAGAAGAAAACCACTTCTCTAACTGAAGTAAGCTTCTTCAATAAGGACTTTTTTTTCTCTTTCAATATTATATATTCTTCAGACTTTTTATTTATCAAAATTTAGTAGGATAGTAAAATAGTTGTTGTGCAGTAATATTTTTATAAACTTGTAAATTTCTATGTTTTTATGTGTCAGATTTCAATAAATACAGCCTAGAAGGTAACACACAAAACTCTCTTTTGTGTTGAATAACTGATAATAGGTATACTAAACGATGTTTGTGTAATGTGTGTAACATTATCAAATAATAAAATGTCAAAAGAGTATGACATCTCAATATTTAAATGAGCACAATGATTCTAATATATAGAGCAGTGATTGTATCGTTTTTTTAAAAAATTGCTAGTCTCTGCATTTCATGTGGTTGTGATTAAATTATCATCTTGAAAATATTACAACTATCTTGCATTTAGGTAAACTAAATACTCCTAGTTATCATTATGTATCCAAGTGCAGTGCACACAATATCTTATTGTGCTGAGATTCACTACTAAGTGACTTTATATAATCATACACTTTAAATTTTGTTATTTTTAAAAATCTTTTTATTACAGTTCCTGTAATTAAACTTACTAACACTTAATATTTCCTTTTTACACATGGTTTAGTTAATACTTTTTGTTTTCCTATTTGCAGTACATGTGGGTGATGCCATCATCTAGTGCCCGCTGTGCTCAGCTTCCTAGAGCAGCAGACAAAGTTCCTTTCTATGCAGCTTTGAAAAAATTCAGAGACTATTTGAATGGCATAATTGCGGACTTAGATGAGTCAGAAGTGGTATTTTCTGATTCTAAACTAAAAAACTATTTTGAGCCTGAGGTTAAAGAAGAGCCTAAAGATGAGCATTCATGTTATGCTTATGGTCGTCTTCCATCAAATGGTGAATTGACAGATTTGAGCAATGCAGTTGTTAAGAAAGATGATCAACCACCTGCTAAGAAAAAAAGAGGAAGACCTAAAAAGGTTAAATCTGACTGCCCAGAAGTTAAAAAATCTGGAGCTGAAATACAAAGGAAAGAGCCTGAGCATTGTGATGTTCCAAAAAAGAAGAGGGGTAGACCCAAGAAAATAAAAACTGAAGACATAATGATGTCTTCTAATCAACATTTGGAGCATAAAAGTACACCCACACCCCTACCCAATTGTTTTTCCCCGCCTATTCATTCTCCTAGTAATTTTAATCAGCAACTTAACCAGCAAAACTTAACAAACTACAACAACCAGGTCTCTCAATCCTATTCTCAAAATCAATCTCAATCTCCTTCAGAATCACATAATTACCATCAATCCCCTTTACAGTCTCAGCATTACAATCAATCTCCACAACCTCCATCACAACCATTTACCCATTCTGATTTGTCTTCAGAGATAAGTGCGGCTATTTCCTCAGAGCACAACTTGGGTTCTCCTTCTCCTACTTCTCCAAGCATAGGGCCACCTGATTTTGAGCCTCCAACTAGTATGCCAGAAGATACTAGTGATGATCAGCAAAATCCCTCAAGAGGGGTTAAAAATGAAATGTCTCCTAATAATTCTCAAAAACCTAATGAGTGTTGTTTCTCAAGCCCAGACCCTTCTAATGATGCCTCTAACATGAATTATCAAAACTACAGAAACTATCAAACAGATTCAGAAACAAATCATTCTGTCATTGGGTATTCTCAGGGCTCTGCACCAGAGTATGGTGCCAAACGTAATATGAATCAAGATGTATCCTCAAAAAGTCTTTCAGGCCTAGAATCATTAGTAGATCAGATTCCAAGTATTGCTGAAGGAGAAACTCCTCATGGGGCTGTTGGTAATAGTAATGGAGAAGAGCAGTTTGATTCTCCTCACATTCCCACAAGTCAGTTTAATGATGAATCAGCATATCTTGGAGTGTATCCAAATAGTTCCCAATATAATAATGGTTCAAATAGTAGCAATTCTAGCAGCTATAGTCCTCAATTCAGCAGTTCAAGTACAAATTATTCGGTCAGTACCTCTAATAGTTATTCTTTACATCAAAGTAGTGCAAGCATGAACTTTTCTGTGACCTCATTGGCAAATAGCAGTGCATCTGTAAATAATGAAGTAAGTAGCCAAGTTTCCAGTTCTTTCTCAGTTAGTAGTTTAGCGGCATCAAATTATGCTTCAATGAACACCAATGTGAACTCATATTCCAACCTAATTAGCGCCCCTCACCCAATGGGCAGTCACATGATGGGAGGAACAAACAGCATAGGCACTCCAATGTTTGGTGGTGGAATGAGTGGTGGAATTGTTGAGCGGGCTTGCAGTATGGGTAGCTCAATGGGAAGTTTGGGGTCCACAGTTGCTCTGCCAAATCACATGAACGGAATGAACATGGGAAGCTCATCTCTACCCTACCCATACAGGCAATATTCACACGGAGCATCTACTTACCCAGGAGGACCACCTGGAGGATTTCCCTACACGCCCACACATGGACTTCACGTGCCAAGTCCAAACTATCCTTATCCATCTCCATATTCAAATAGCACCTATCCTCAACCTAGCTATCTTCCAAATCACGTACTGGATCGAATAAAGCAGGATCGAATGGATATAGGCTTTGGTGGATTCTGATAATCCTATTATCCATCCCTTGTGAAAAGTGGAACTTATTTTTAATAACAGTAGGAACATGAATGTGAAACAGGGATGTGGGGTAGTGCTTTATATTAAAAGAATTGCTTGAGCAATGGGTTGGATACCTTGGTGAAATGTGCTTGTAATCCCTGTGTTTGTTGTATTCAAAAATTTTATATTGGTGCAAAACATTTAAAATGATGTAATCAAGTAGGTGTTTAATAGTCCTGTTATTCAAGTTTTTACCACAGTTAGAGAGGAAATATACTGGTGCATGACCTGACAGTGACTCACCATATTTGTAAAACTGCACAGGGTAAATGAAGCTACAGACTTTGGCTCATTCTGCTAACAATTTCACAATAGTGAGGAAAACTTACTAAAGAATTACTCCTGGTTTGTTGAACAATGCGGTTATGACTTGAAACTTCTGAAGATTATATTATTTGTTGTTATTTAATGAATTCAATAACTCTTCCATATTACAGTGCTAAACCTTTGTGTAAATGTGTGAATTTATGTTTTATACTGGAACATCTAGACTTTGTGGTTGCAGAGATTTTACAGGTACACATTGGATAAAACTGCATATTGTGTTGCATACACTATCTATATTTGAATTTTTTTATATTGAATCTTATTTAATTATTCATGCTGTATTTTACGCCCATAAATGCGTCAAGTTCACTTAATATCAAATTTGTCCCGGTGTTACATTGTTAGGTAGCCTTGTTGTTTGATATATTTTAATGTTTATATATTTTTGTTGGTCCTGTCTTGACCAGATTTTAAAAACTCTTGTTGTTTATTGTGGCTAGTTATGTCATTTGAATCCTTCCATGTCTTTCTATAGAGTTTATGACAGTCTTCTGCACTGAAATGCTGAGATTAACTAACATACTGCCTGTTTTTATTAATGAATTTATATTGAGTACTATTTATAATGACATGATATTATTTTAAAATGCGTGTTGTGTTTTTTAATTATATATTTTAAATATATTAGTGTAAGTATTGCCATGTCATATTTAAAAGTTTAGTTTACCATTGTTGTTTCCTATTTTTTGTTCAGGTATGTGCAGAATTCTTCCATATTCCAGAAGATTTGTAGTTGTTTGGTTTGTTTTTATTATTGTATATGTCAAAAAATTTGTTCATATATTTAATATTTTGAATACCTTTTCTGTAAATTAATCTCATATTGAGAGTATTGCTCATGCAGTACCCAATCATAGTGTCAGTTTGCTTTACAAACTGAAATAGTAACATGCAGTGGGAACCGTCCATTTCACTTCCACAAGAATTGAGTTTTTTTTTAAGGAAACATTTCCATTTTTACTTCATACATTTTCAAAACTAATATAATGTAGAGCATACCTAAATTATGTATTTTTTAAAAAAAAGCTCATCTCATAATTAATATTGACTCTTCACAGTAGTTAATATTTTCCACCATGGTAAGTATATTTAAAAATCAATTCATAGTGTCAGAGCTGTCCAACATTATAAAAGCAGTGTACTTTTGAATCTATATTTATATTTTTAATTTGTTCACATGTTGGGAATGGGTTTCAATAATCCACTTACAACAAATAACATAACACAAGTACTCTATAAATTAAAATTTAACAGCAAATTATGTTAAATATCCATTCTTAATGTATGATATAATAAACTCATCTTCTAAGAGTGGTGAAACATTATGTATAAGGTAACTTTTTTTATTTTTACTTTTTTAGTATACAATCTTTTTTAATGTATTTTAATGTGTTAAACTATTTCGCTCATGATGGAATGTACATATTGATGTAGTATATGCATCTATTTGTCAAGTTTTGTATATTAAATTGAGTGACTAAATGGAATGACAGTGTCATGCTCTAGGTACCCTATTTAGAATTCATTCAATCTTTTGTTTATCTAACCTTTTTTTTCATCTCTTTGTTAGATAATATCAAAATTGAAATCATTAATTGACTTAGACATTTTAGAATAGATTTTTACTGCATTCCTCTCTCTATTCTCAATAATGCTTCAATTTATGATTTATTTCAAATTTAAGTCGCAAACAGTGCTGTAACTAGTTTTTCATGTGCCCTGTACAAGGTTTTATTTTTGAGCCCTTTAATATCTTGATGGAAAAGGGGGCATCAAATAATATCTAAAACTAATTCAATATTGCAATTGTTTATAAATAATGAATGTTGCTGTACACACACACACACACACAAAAAAAATCATTCATATGTATTTATAAATAAAAGTAATTAATTGCACTTTTCTGGCTTTCATTTCATTAAATTCAATGATTACATAATCATAATTAATATATTTAACTAAATTATATTCAATCAAAATTATGGAAAGATTGGGTAATCGTTCTTGTCCTATGGTTGATCCATTTAATCTTTAAAAAGGCTTTATTAATTTTAACTTTAATTTAAGTCTTCTCTCACACGAAGCATTAGAAACAGGAAGAGTAAGGAAATATTCAGAAAGAAACATTGATATTTGGATATGACTAATTTAATTCAACATCATCAAGAGCTTGTAGAATATCAAGGGGAGTTGCAGTTTAACCTTTGAATGCCAAGAGAGATTACAATAAGATGTGCTACAAGTACCATGCTATTTTATTGAAAAATAGAGGATTTTTATTCAAATTTTACGTGAACTAGCTAACTTATCTGGCTATCAGATTTTTTAATTACACATGCCCTTTTTTACTTTTTAATATAATAAAAAATCACTGGCCAATCTTTTTAAATTTAACATTAATTTTTAAGATTTGAAAATTTAAATAACTCAAAATATAGTAAATAAGTGAAAAGACCATAAAAAAAACTGAGTATATAACAATATAAACAAAACAAAAGTATTTAATTTGATGTTTGATAGCAGCTACACTTTCACTGAAAAACATAGCACTTAAGAAATATAACACAGACATTTTACAAAACTTTATAACAATTATAAATGGACACTCCTTGCATGAACATAATTTCTTTAGTGGAAGTCTCTTGACACCATATACATAAGGGCCTGGTGCATTATCATCATCGACAATCTCTTGTGCATTACTTGCCTCATACCACTCTCTAGAAAGGTCTTCTATGATGGAAGCTATTGAAGTCTAAACGTGACATTGTTTTTACCTCGGCGAGAATATTTTCCTTGAAGAGAATGTAGGCATTCAACAACATTTTAGATATGACATTGAATACTACTTATTTCCAATACCTCGCTGTTCTTATTTCATCTAGATACTGGTAAAGCGTCATCTGAAGTATCAAAATATCATGGCTGGTTTCTCTTTGGTACAGTCTGAGACACATTGTCTGTTGAAGCTGTACTTAGAAGCAGTACCTCTTTTTCTGAGATTTTTTTCCTTGAAACCACACACTAAAAGGAACCTATTCCTCAAAAACCTAATTTCACTCACCTTTAATTTTTTGAAGAATTTGAAGAGGGAGAAATCTGTTCCTACATATTGTGCATGTGATACATGTGCCAACAGAATATATGTACTTTTCTAAAGGAACTGATGTGAAAAAGTTATCACAAAATATATGATACCCTTTGTTTACATAATTTCCGACTGAGCAATTCCATTACGACTCTGTAGGCCAAACCATTTTGTTTTATCAGATCTCTGTCATTGTTACTTCTTGCACCACACTAAGGATATAAACCAAGACAGTAATTAACTACATAATCATATATCATCCAGAAATTTGATTTCCCAATGATGATGGTGTTTGTACTGCTGTTATTGTGTTTGATATTTTGTAACCACTAAACTAGTCAATGCTCAACTGTCTGAAAAGTCTGTATGTTCAACTATAGGTTGAAATTTGGCAAATGGATTGTAAAATAGGTCGGGGGGGGGG
>CABFVZ010001343.1:189269-210269 GCA_902151445.1 Timema monikensis
GGGGGGGGAGCATATTTTGAATTATCTACGAGATTAAAAAAATTGAGTAAAATCTGGATTCTGTTTCGAAGGAACATATATGTCTGAACCAATGAGTTGACAGATATGCTTTTTTTGACCAGTAACTATAAATGGTAGTTTACAAACTATACCCATGTTTAGGATGCAAGCTATAAAAGCATTGATTTCTTTTACAGTTCTAGGTAGCCATGTATTAGCTCTGGAATTTGGAAATAGGTTTCTATGTGACTGCAGATATTGTTGGGCACATCTAATTGTTTCGCTGACCATTAACTTTAGCAGAGTTATAGTAAAATAAAGTCTAAACTAAATAATTGGCTTGAGATCAGAAGGAGGAGCATGCTTCAAACCTGGTATTTCTGCATAAATATGTTGAGACTGTTGTGGATTATCCTGATTTTCAATTCCTTTCATCCCAATCAAAATCACTTGTATTGACACTTTCGCTATCAATGTCAGCTGCTGCTTATACGTGTTCCAATCTTTCACTTTCACTTTCAACGAAGATAATTCCTGTTCATTTTCATTATTTATATTATTATTATTATTAGTACCGCGTCTTACTACCCGTTCGGGTTATACGCACTTACGCTAATGTGTAATGGTAGGGTGATTGTGAAGATGAAATGAAGGACCTACAGTTTAACGTGGAATCCGAACCACGGTGGCGGCCTGGCATTCCACCCTTATTTATAAATTCAGAATCACTGCTTTCGGAATCACTAACAAATTGATCACTCTCACTTGAGTTATCACTAAGTATTGCGAGTATTTCTGTGTCTTGAATCACAGCTTTCCTCTTAGAAGCCATATTTTTTATAAACAAGGCCAAAGATAAATACATAAAGTTAGAAAATCATTTTCATGTTTGATATATCGAAACTCTAGGTGCAAAAACAAATAACAGCTTGAACATACTAGAATGCAGTGTAAATAAAATCTACCTTATCTGTTGACTTAAAACTGAACTAAGAGCTCAAAAACATGAGATCTCTGTGAGCGACGGCACTAAAATATTTTGTATTAGTGTAAAGCGTCAAACTTAATAGCGATATCTGCAGTCAATTTTTGTTAATCAGCAACTCATATTGATTCTAAAGATGAACTGTATAGAAAGCAAAAATTGTCGCAGGCAGTTTTCAGTTGATCATAACGCTGATCTATTTGAGACAATTGTGTTAAAAATGATGTAAATTTACATTTTAAATAATCCTTCTGGTGTAGGACGTTACTTAAGGATGAATCACATAACCTGTACACATCACAAGACATTGTCAGGGTAGTCAAATCTCACAGATTTTCGGCAGGACATGCAGAATCTAGAACCGTTTGCAAGATATTGACTGGTAAACATAATTGGAAGCGACTATCGGTTAGACCAAGAGACAGATGGAAGGATAACTTTGGATGGACATGAAAGAAATAGGTTGTAATTAGTTGGACTTATAGAATTGGGTCAAATTATGGATAGGTGGTGTACTTTTGTAAGTACGGCGATTAACTTTATAGAGTTCCTAATGCCAAAGAGTAACAAAGTGTCATGTTACTTCTTTCCTCCGGTGCTTATCTCATCCATTTTATTAACTCTTCTTTTTTGTTTATTATAGAGTGACCAGATAAAAAAAAAGAGGGTACATTTCAACTTTTTCCTGACTTAAAAAATGGGACACATGTGGTTCGCGCTACATAAAAATTAAATAGTACTCAATTAGTATATAACATATCTACTTGTAATATAGAACTGAAATGTATTATAGAGTTTCAGCATTATCTCTAACATTTTAATAGCATTTCATAAAATTAGTTCTTCCAAAATATAGGACTCAAATGTATTATAGTATTATAGAGTATAAGCATTGACATATTTGTCTTATGACATAATAACTTACAGAAATAAGACTTGGCCACAGAACAGAACTGCATTACAATGTATCAATGTATGTGCTGTTTTAGATCCATATGACAACCATGGTTAATTGAAAAAATTGAATGATACACATTACATTGCACCTTGCCTGCTGTGGCGTATTCTTTTAAGAAGGGGTATTCTTTTTTTAAATTTTCACTGAAATTGCACTTACTTTTCAGCATGATGTAAGGGATGAAATATCACTTTAACAATTAATACTTCACAAGCTAAATAGTTCACTGTTATAAAGAAACCAGCACACCATAGAACAAGTTTACTTCTTGGAGCAAATAAAGCATACAAACACAACACACAATTTTTACCACTTGTTTTTAGTAGTGTCCCGTTCAAGTTTCATGGGGACAATGGGAACACAGTAAAAAAAAAGTGACATTCCCATTAAAAACGGGATGTTTGGTCACCTTAGTTTATTAGGAAATCCATTCTCTATATCCATTGTTTCAAACAAATGCTTTTCCTCCAGTAAATTTTGTTCGGAAAATATTTCTCATAATCCTTGTAAAGTAATGTTCCTCTTGCCAGATTGCTTTTTTGTATCAGAAGTCGAAGTCAGACTCGTTAACAAATGGTATCAACAGTATTTTCAGCTGTGGTTGTTGGGTAAAGAGTGGCATATACCTTGACATAAACATAAATATTTCCTTTCATCCCACACTCGGTATGCCATTTTGTCCTGGGATTCAGCCGTTCAGATGTTGGTGAACAGAATTCCTCGAGGGTGCCCAGGGTCATAGCAATTTATTAACCAATCGCTAAACCACAAAATAATTCAATGGGCTGACTGTTCCCACTCAACACACTTTACAAACATCTGAATCGCACAGCAGAGAATGGTGATGAAATTTAAAATTTGTAAATATAATGAAATTTGAACTTTTTTTCTTCAGGGCCCTCTTTTGTCCTGGACCCTATCTATGGCCGTGAACCTGTTGCACTGGCCTAGTTACAGCACTGGTCGCAAATATATTTTTTAATGGCACCATCTAAAAGTATTCCTCAGTTACATGACATAAAAAGCCAAGATTAATTTGAATTGTTAAATCTCCTCTGTTTCAACAACTATCTATGTGACCCATAATGAGGTTACAAAATATCAAGTTGTGTGTGTAATTTTGAATAAAGAATACATAGAAAATTTCTAAATTGATACATTATCATGTCTTAGCCATGGTCAAGAGCTTTAAGGCTTTGAGCATTCAGGCATTTCACACCACCACAGATATACTGGTTCAAATTACGATTAGATTAGATTTTAGTCTAAACATATTGTGAAAGCAGGTGACGTGTGAGTGATTCATTATTTCTACAAAAAGTTGTCGGGTACTAATTAACGCCCTGGTGTTAAAGCACCTGTATAAACACTATATTATTCAAAAACATTGAATGTTTATGGTAGTTAGATATAAAAATTAGATACAATTTTTTAATTCACATTTTCCGTTCTAAAACAATTGTTGTTAGAATATGGTTTGAATTTTGCTGTTTTGTCAAACCAATCTAAATTGAAACCTCAATCATTACAAGTATAAATCAAAGTGTAAGCTGTATTTAAATAAACTCATCTAAAATTATAATTTTCTTGTATGTTCATCTGCTTTCATCATATTCTCATGTAGTACAATATTGATTTAGGTTTTTAATTGGCTGACCTTTAAAAGCTGTTTTGAATGGCAAATTAATTTTACTTATCTTTTATATATTCTCATAGTTGTACATCTGAATGCAAGGTATTTACAAAGATCCTTCCTGACGTTCAAAAATGTTTATCTGGTTTCATTCACATTTTCTTCTATTACATTGTTGACTTACACTTTGAACATTAAATTGTTTGCACCGATTAAGTTATAACTACTGTATGGTTACTGTTATAAATGTTGTCTTATTTTATAATTAGTTAAATAAAGCCTTTGCTTCTTTTTTTTCAAATCAGTTAAATTATATGGGGGAAAGAATTGTAAATAATCAAAATTGATACAGATTACTAACTAGAAAAAATTACACCATTATTAAAAGTGATAGTTTCTAATACTCCACTATGCATTTAATACATGAATGTAGATCTAGGAATATTTAGTCATGTCAGATAACTTTCAATAAATCATGGGGTGACTAAATAATATGGGTTGGTCTTGCAGAACATATTCAGTTGCATTCATGGAATGTCAAGAAGGCTTAGAAAACGGTAATTGTTTTGAAACATTAGTTGAGGCAGATCCAAATATGCATTCCAAAGTAACTTTTATCAACCATACCAAAGATAGACACCAGGCCAGATGAATCAAATTTATCATTATAATATGGTGTATTATATTATAATAATTTTAATTTAGATTTAAAAGTACTAGCCTAAAGCTCTTCTTTAATTAAAAAAAATATTTGTACAATTAAACTTTTACTGTCAACATTAAATTTAACTTTGAATGCTTTATCTCACATATGCGCTAGATTGATAAATTCCTAATGTCACTTAAAAACTCAATTGGGTACAACCTATTATGAATATTTTCAACACACCAGAATTTAAATTGACTAATATTTGAGGTTGGGTTAAAATTGTAAATTTGTGTTGGGAGAATATTAGCATGAACCATTGTTTGCAATATTAGCTTTCTATCTCACTTAAATATCCCAGATACCAGACTACTAAATCTTCTACAGAAAATATATTTTTGTCACTCATTGGGTGTTTTATTATTCAAAATAACGTTGAAACTAATAATGTATAAAAAAAATTGATATTGTGAAACTATGTTATACAGTAGTAATAGTAGTGTAATTTGTTAATCTCATTGCATGTTTGATTTATAAACACTCATATAATTTAAGAACTTACAAAACTGAGCTAGATCTTGACATTAAAAATAATTTGTGATTTATTTTTAAAATTTTCAACAGCTCTAGTTTGCAGCACTTTCATTAGTGAAAGGATTGAACGCATGTAAGTGTAACAACAATTCATGATTCAAATATAATAGCATTAAATTACATTTATTTGTCATTATTAAAACATATTATTTCTTTATTAAGACTAGTTTCACTATCTTATTTGTCTTATGGGTGAGTGGGGAGTGACAATTACTGACTAGTATTACTCTAGAAGAGCTATGGGTTGTATTATGACAATATTTTAAACAATTTTACTTCTTCGGGATTTCACTGCAACTAAATACTTCATAACAATAGACAAACAATTCTGAAGCTTTTTGTGGTACTTAAACATTAAAGATAATATTCATGTGTAAATATTGTGCTGTAATGAACTTTGAACCTTTTTTAAAGGTAAGCTGGTCACCAACCCTTTTAATTTACCATCATTAATGATACTTTTCAAAGTATTAAGAAGGGCCACTTTGTTTATTAGAAACATAATGAAGGTTTTATCAAACGTTACATAGATGTGTAACTATAGCTAATGCTATATTTATATCATGAATGATTTTATACAGACTTAGCTTAAAATTATTTACAAATGATATTAAGACAAACTAATTTGAAACAGTTTTTATTCTAATGGTAAAAGTATTTTACATTCACACATGGTTTGTATTTTACTTATAACTTTTAGGCCTGTTTAGCTTTGTCTGCTCGATGTTGCTAAACGTGGTAAACCTCAAAAATAGCTTATTTGTGTTTAGCTCCCTCCCCACCTAAATTTTAGCTTTGGAATTATTCTATATTTAAAACCACCTTGTTTGTTTCTCAAAAGTCAGTACAAAACAATAAAGCTACAATTATTAAAGTTAGTATGCTTTTATACAAGGTGTCATACTATAACAATGACCAATCAAAACTGAATTAAATGGTTTTGGAATTAATTTATTTAAAAAACAGATTTTCCTTTAACAAAATACTCTCAAAGTACTTTCTTAGGAGATTATTATTGTGTACTTGTTTTGTCCCTGTACTCTTATGTAATTGTCAAGGATACCCTAATTTTGAAAAGAAAAAAAAAATCCAAAGCTTGACATTGATGCAAGTAAAAAAAAAAATTCTTATCATATTTAGCTATCAGGACTGATCATGTGGATATCCTTTACCTATCAGTTTGTGATTAAATTAATCAATAATAAAATCAAAATTACTCTTAAAATATATTATTTCTCTACTATATAATTACTGTGTTCAACCTGACGCGGACCTACATTATATGGTAGTAAAAGAAGCTTTTGCCACTATCTTTCAAGGTAAACAGTTTATATCATTATACAAACCAAAGGCTAATATTGGCGTGCATTATAATAAAGAATATTCTAGCTAATCGAATTTGTTCAAACTTTTGATTTTGTCTTGACGGCTATAGATACTACTTCTATAGTGGCATAATGTTTTCTTATTGTCTAATTTTTGAACACAATACATAGGCTATAGTTTCCAGGAATGCAATGAATAACCTGGCTTGACACAATCTAACCAAACTAAATGATTTAATTACCCTGCTTTCATTTAAATAAGCTTACTTAAATTATCTAAAATTATGTATGGTGTATTTAAAACTGCATCTTATATGGTTTATTTAAAATTAGGATTCTTTTATATTTACCTTGAACTCAAACACATTTGTTTGATTTTTGAATTCATTTTCCTAAGATGTGCAAACATTTTGATTTTGTAAAGTATAATTTAGTTCACACTTTCATGTATATTTTGGAATTTTGTCTTTGTGTATATTTAACCAACAGAGAAAAATCGCAGAACTTTAAATAAAACAAAGTCTGATTTGAATTAATCGTAATATTTAATCTTAAAATATTGATGATAATCTTGAATGCAATTTTTGGAAAATATGCCCAGTTATGAAGCCATAGCTTGCACCTTCATGGCTGACAAGAACTGCGTGTTGATTTTAAAAAGTGATATAGATCTTGTTTAGTAGATCAGAATTTATCTTTGTTTAAAAATCTGTGTTTACAGTTTTAAATTTATCATTTTACTGTAAAAAGTGAAAACATTAAAACCTTGAACTAGATTTGTGTAAAAGTATTTTTATTGTTTTTTCCTTATATAGTCCAGTGATATTTTTAGGATAAAACCCTGTATTGTAAATTAAAATTCAACACAACCATGGCCTCTTAAAATTAATCATAGCATATTAAAATATTTTAACAAACATGCTGCCGGTTTGATTCTAGCCAAGCAATTTACAATTATTTAATACTTAACACTTGTGATAAAACTCATCATTAACACATCTTGATTTTGTTTTATTTAATTTAAGCTAGCACTAAGTTAATAATGGCTAATTTTACTAGTCCTTACCTATATATTTTCTATTTTATGTGTAAATCAGAAGCTTTATATGGGAGTACATAAACTGCATGTTATTCAAAATGTTCTTCATAAATTCTTATGCTTTTGCTAATGTTTTACCACTATATTGACTGATATAAGAGAATTATTTACTAGTATTTGTCAATCTATCTTGACTCAACATTGATTAGGTAAGATTACTTAGAGAAAAAAAATTGGTGAGATTCATAGTTTACTTAATAGTAGCTATGTTCACTACACTCGTTTGGATGGTCTTAGATTTGGTGGTAAGTACAACTCTTCCATTATACAAATTCTGTGCTTAAGCGACTTCCAGGCCTTGCCAAAATTGTTCCCTGAGGCAGTTAAAGTTGATGAGTTCTCTCTGGATGCAATGGTTCATGTCCAGTTCACCTTTATCGTTGCATATCTGCCAGGGATTTACAGGTTGTCACATTTTAGACATTGAGCCGTATCATTATCTTCCCTAATCTTAATACCTATCAATATTGTGTCAGGATTTATTGTCTGCCCAGTGGAACTATAATTATCTGTTGATGGTGTGGAAACGGTGCTTCCTCTTATGTCATTTGTTTCTATGTGGCAAGAGATATATCTTTATTTATTATTTTTGAAGTTTTAGCCATTTTGTGTGTGCATATTTCTGTTTTTGTGGTTTTGGAGCTTATATTGATGTCTGTGCCACAGTTTTGTTTATTTTACTCTGTTACTTCATAAGAAAAGGCATAATGAGTTTAAAGCATTACCTTTTAAGGATCCTTGTTTACAAGTATTTTTAACTTTTATTAAAGGGATGGGGGACCAGCTGCTTTTAGACCCCTTGTGGCATTTAGGGGTGTTTGGTGTGGCCTTTTTGCATATTTTGTTACTTCTGTATCTCCATTTTATAAATTACACATTCCCATCAGTGTTTATTTTAATTTGTTAAAGCATTAGCTGCCTTCATTGATCTACCGACCTCTCTATCCATGGTTGGCGCACTATCATATCTTAGAAAAAATTTTGGAACAATTTACTATACATTAATTGTGCGGCCATATGAGGTATTCGTGAAGTGACATGTGGCCTTACACTGCCAAAAGTGTCCCCACCCCTGGGATGATCGTTAATCTAACTTATCAATATTGATTTTTTTTAAACCTCTTAAGGAAATGTATTCATTCAATAGCCATTCATATCTTAAACAAAACCTATGTTCCAAAAATGTAACTACTCCTTACAAAATTAAGGCTTAGAACCAATTTGATCCTTATAGTTTAGTTCTTATTTTCAAAAGATTGACAGCATCTTACTAAAGAAATGGTTTCTGCTATAAAACACTTGTAATATCTTGTGTAGTATATTTATAATTTTCCTCCTATCTCTGAAATCTTTTACATAACTCTAGAATTTGTCCCCCTCTATTTGAAATTAAAAAACAGACCCCTCCCTCTTTTTAATGTAAAGTATTCCTTCGTTATATAGAATATATACATACTTTCTATGGAATTCGTTTTCTGAGTAAATTATTAGTTTTTGTTTAAACCATTATAATTTTTTCCGTTTTCAATATTCCCTGACCATTTTTTAATATTTCTTAGAGTTGGGGCAATTGTAGTTCATCACATTGGTAAGTATTTTGACTTAAGTAAAGACTCAAGTTAACATTACCAGTTACATTACATCATATAACTGGTAAACTGCTTTCTTTTTTAATATTTGAAAATAATAGTTTTTATTAAACCATAAAATTTAAACTATTTCTTTATACATAATATTAAAACTTTTTTTTTCTTTTAGATTTAACTCTACCCAGTGTGTAGGGGTGAGACTAGAACTAAATTATAATTATCTTATTCTACAATATAAATTATAATATGAATTCAACTCATGTATTATAAAACCAATTTCCTAGCAGATTTTCTTTAGTTGTCACATTTACATCTAAAGTATCATTTCTGAGAGTAAATACTTTTTAAAATCACTATGAATAGCTACACTTTGCATAGTTAATCGATTAAAACATTTTCCTACACCATCAAATTTGAAATTTTTGTACTTTTGCCCTTATAATATTGTTCTTTGAAAATGTAAGAAAATATTAAAATGTCTCTTCTTAATTATCTTGAATTCAACTCAAAATATGTTTATCTTGATTGTAATAGTAACTCAAAGGCACCAAACATGATAAGATTTTTTTTTAAATTTCTAATCGATTTAAAGAACAGAAGCTATTCGTTCAGCATTGTATTATATTTTATAGCCTATTAAATTTTTTTATTTGAATGTATGTATAAAGTGCCACTGTTCTCACATTTTATCATGTTTTTTTTATCTTTGAGTATTCACATTATATTTACTAATTCAGTTCTTTCTGCTAGTTGGAGAGCTCTGCTATATATTTATTACTGAATTTATACATTGTGTATATAAATCAATAGGGTATTTCATTTAAATTTTCAAAATGTTATGTTTCCTTGGATTGTTTCTAATTTTAAAAAAATCATACTGTGTAAAAGTCGTTCTTTGTCGATATTTCTAATGTCATTAACAGAAATGCCCTAAATCCTTGTATTCTATACTGCTTGTTACACATTTTGTTTGTAGCTTGTGTTGTGATGATGGAAATAATATAAATGTGTTCTTATAAAAAAAATCTCATTTATTATCCCTTCTTTATACTTAAGTTGTGTCAATGTCAGATGTACAGTATACAGGACCAAATTTCCTTTATAGATTGGTAGCAAAAACAAAATCCGATTTGATATACAGAGCATTAAATTGACTCAATAAAAATCATCTTGGGATTATAGCAATGCCTGTGGCACTTATAATTTACTTGAAAATATGCAACTTAGAACCATGTGAAAAGTCAAGTCATACCTGTATAATTTTTTTACTGTTGGTTCTGGGGGGATATTATTATTATTATTATTATTGGTGTTTAGAGGCCCATCGAAACAGAGGTCATTAGAGCCTTAACATAATATACATATATAGTAAAATCTCCATGGGAGAGAGTCAAAATATTTACCTGTTTCTATAGAAAGGTGAAGACACAATGTAAAAATATAATAAAAAGGGAATAGATCTCAATATGAGAAAAATAACCATTTGGGACACTCCATAGGGGTACTCAAATGGGTTCAGAGTAAAAATTGATTGAAACACCTGCTAAAAAAAACCACAGGTGTATCACGCCAATAAAAAGACAAAACAAACATTACAACAACATATTAGTTAAAAAGACATGTTAAAGTGTACTAAAATGGTTAAAAAGACAAAACAACACATTAAAGTATACTAAAATGTTAAAAAAAAGGTCTCATTAAGATAAATCCAGATAAGTCACTTTATAAAAGTGACTCAAATGGCACTAAAAAGATTCGCATGGAATGTAAAATGGAGTAAACAAATAACTCCTTCAGCGCTGTCGCGTAGTAAAAAACTAATGTCACCTTTAAAATCGAGGGCCAGGCGAATAGGGCCATACTTGCACAACTCCACTAAAATGTGGTACACACTAAGGGGAGCATCGCAAAATTCACACACTGGAGGTGGATCCCCGTGGGTTAGAAATGTATGCCCGGCCCGGAGTCTCGTCACGATGACCTCCTTTCTTCTAGACTCTCGTATAGAAGAGGGCCACCGCGACACACCATCCCTGATGGTCTCGTATAGAAGAGGGCCACCGCGACACATCATCCCTGATGGACCGCAGTTTGATCTGAGCAGGGGTCGAGACCCACTTCTCGGGCCATGTGCGTAAGACTCCACGCCGAACATAACCCTTTAGATCTAAAAACATGACACCCAGACTCGCCTCCGGAGGCAGGCGTGCTGCCTCCTTGGCTGCCTGGTCCGCCAGTTCATTTCCTGAAAGAGCAGAGTGACCAGGAATCCAGCAAAAGGCGAGCCGGGTGCTAAATGAATCAATTTTTAAAATTTGCTCATGTATCATCTGCACGAGGGGATTCCAGGAGTAGAGAGTGGACAATGCCAACAGAGCACTCGTGGAATCCGTGCAGATGAGAACAGAACGGTGACACGATATACAAAACACAGAGATTTAAAAATGGCATACAATTTAGCCGTAAAAACATTGGTTTCTTCAGGTAAACCAAATTTAAAATTAGATCCTTCCACAACAAAGGCAGATCCCTCGGAGGCCCCGCTTTTTGATCCATCCGTGTAAATGCGTTTAAAACCCCAATAGCGGGTTGCGAGGAGCTCATTAAAGGTCCTCTCGTGTAAAAAGTGTGGGGTGGTCGCTTTAGGGAACTTGGCAAGGTCAAAATGGCATTTAGGTAGGCATATCTTCCAGGGAGAAACTCGACCTGGGGATAGCCTTTGGCAGGACTATCCCACACGTGTCAAAAACCGATAGCATCCGGTTCCCAACCGGCCTTGTACTACGCCATTTGGTTTCATACAAGACACGGTTAGGGGGATGAAACACAGGGCGGTAGGCGACATGCTCTGGCATACAATGTAGATTCAACACGTAAGATGCCAGAAGATAAGACCGCCGGTATGAAGAGGGTGCTCACCGACGTCGGCACAGAGTCTGACGACTGGACTGGTACGAAAGGCACCAGTAGCCAGTCGTATGCCAGCATGGTGGACACTATCTAGCATCTTTAACGCCGAGGGTCATCGCTGATCCATAGATAAAACTGCCATAGTCTAGATTAGATCTTACCAAGGCCCTATAAAGGCACACCAAGGTTTCCCTATCTCCACCCCAGGACCGACCGCTAATCACTTTGAGCAGGTTGAGAGCTTTTATACACCTCGCTTTCAGGTCTTTGATGTGGTGGGTCCAAGTTAATTTAAAATCAAATAAAAGTCCCAGAAACCTTACGCTTTCTGAGACTTTTAAAACAACGTGGTTCATTAAAATACTGGGGGCTTGTTGTATTCCGCGCAATCTATGGAAGTGGACAACCTTCGTCTTGGCTGCAGAGAAGCGAAAGCCATTACGCGATGTCCACGACCAAAGATTGTTGGCAGAGAGCTGTATCTGCCGTTCAGCCCTGTGGAGACTTGACGAACTGCAATAAATTGCGTAGTCATCCACAAAGAGGCATGAACGTACAGGCAAGCGCACGTTGTCAACAATGCTATTTATCGCGATAGCGAACAACGTAAAGCTCAGAATACTATACTGAGGCACCCCATTTTCTTGAATAAAATCATCGGATAAGGTGTTATTCAACCTTACCCGGAAGTGTCTATCCGACATAAAATTAGATAAAAAATTGGGAGATTCCCTCGAAACCCCAATTAAAAGGTGTTTTCAAAATGCCGTACCGCCAGGTGGTGTCGTACGCTTTCTCCAGATCGAAGAAAACGGCCAGAAGATGCTGCTTATGGACAAAAGCATCACGAACATCCGTCTCTAGAAGGACAAGGTGATCCGCCGTGGATCTGTTAAGGCGAAAACCCCATTGAATATTAGATAGCAGATTACGGGATTCTAAATACCATATAAGTCGCTTATTAATTATTTTTTCCAATATTTTACATACACAACTAGTTAAAGCTATCGGCCTATAGCTAGTTGGCTCTAATTTATCTTTGCCTCTTTTATGTATAGGTATAACGGTTGCTTGCTTCCATAGTGATGGGAACTGATGAGATTTCCAAACACTATTGTAGAGGTCTAAAAGAAGTGCCTGTCCGGCAGGAGGCAGCTAACGCAACATTTCATAATGAATGTCTGGACCAGAGGCTGTGCTGCCGGCCTGGGACAGGGCGTAGGTCAGTTCATCTTTGGTAAAGTGGGAGTTATAATCCTCCCCCCGACTTTGGCCAAAATAAATAGCATGGCGCTCGGTGTTCCGCTTATGAACTGCGAACTCGTTAGTTTAGCTCGCAGTGCTCGAAATAGTGGCGAACATCGATCCCAATACATTAACGACCTCCACAGGGGAGGATACACGTGAACCGTTAGACATGATCGCAGATATATTGTTATTTGAATTGTTGCTATTACGTAATTTACGGATATTGTCCCAAACCTTAGATGCGGGAGTGGATATTGTAAGGGTTGAAATAGACTTTCTCCAAGACTCTCTTCTGCTTTCACGAATGACACGGCGAGCTTGAGCACGTAGAATCCGGAATGACTCCAGATTCTCCAAGGTAGGACGTCGATAAAAGAGACGTAGGGCCCTTCGACGGTCAGAAATAGCCAACCGACACTCCTCGCTCCACCAGGGAACGGGACGGTGGCGCGGATTTGGGGATGGAAGCCCTCGCCGCCGCGATGACCGTCGAAGTAAAATACCCAATCTTAACATCGACGTCAGGAGAAGGGGATTCATTAAATACGGCAAGCTCGCGGGATTTATCCCAGTCGGCACGTTTAATCACCCATTGGGGTACCCGTGCTGTACTTGGGCGATCTTGGAGAGGGGAAAGCAGAATGGGAAAGTGATCGCTCCCACATAGGTCCGCATGGACATCCCAAAGGAAGAGAGCAGCGATCCCTGGGCTACGTAAAGTTAGGTCGATGGCAGAGGATACACCATTAAAGGTGGAGAAGTGTGTCTGGGTCCCGGTGTTCATTAACACCAGGTTTCCCGAGACAAGAATATCCTCTACCATCCTCCCGCGGGTATCTGTAAAATTAGATCCCCACACAAGGTTATGCGCATTAAAATCCCCCAAGATGATATAGGGGGCGGGAAGTTGCATAAAGAGGGCCTCTAGGCTCCTGTTCGAAATACGTTCACCTGGCGGGAGGTATATGCAGCAAACTGTCATTTCCAAAGCAAGGGAGACTTGGAAAGCGATCATTTGGAGATCAGAAACGATATTAATATTCTTATGGTATATATTGCTTCGTGCGAATATAGGCACACCTCCGCTNTCTTATGGTATATATTGCTTCGTGCGAATATAGGCACACCTCCGCTAGCCCCATCAAAGAAAGGCTTGTCGGTACGATACACAACGGGCTGTCATTTGGGCGGAAGTGGGTCTCCTGCAAACACAAGATGGAAGGATGCAGGGAAGAAATTTGTAGTTTAATTTCCCCTACACGAGCATAGAAACACCTACAATCCCATTGTAGTAGCGACATACTTTATTAATATAAGATTTAATTGTCCTCGCAATCCATGACGCTATCTCTTAAAAATAAAAATTGTTTGAGGGCCTTTTTAGGTCCTCTTGCCTTTCACAGTCTCTCCTGAACCTCCCGCTTCAGGTGAGGCTTTGGTTTATTTTGGATAGACTGGGTAGTCGGGTCCTTGCGCGAAGGCTTTGTTAAGGCCTTCGACGCTTTTTTATATTATTTTTTTCTGCGTTATCTCGCTGGTCCTTCTTCAAGGCACCAGTGGGGCTCGCCTCTACGGCCTCACCTGTTTTGCCACTCATCCCGGCCTCTGGAGGCCCAGAGGCGAGAATGAGCGTCTCAACAGCGGCCGCACGTAATTTATTTCCCCGAGGAGGGCTTGGGGGTGCTCCCTGAGGAGGGCTCGAGGTGTTTCCCGAGGAGGGCTCCTCGGTGGGACGGGTTGGGGAGACGACTTTGGTGGCAGTTTTGCTCCCAGTGGAAATATCGGCGACACCTTAGTTGGTGCGTTTTCAATACGGATGTCTCGAGCAGAGACCAATGGCACAGGTCGCGATGTCGTCTTAGCGAGATTAACTGCGCAATGGCAGTTGGGACAGTTGTTGTTCCGACTCACAATCTTGCTGTATAATGTTTAAAATACCGGAACCTGACTAGATGCGTATTCCTTGCGTGCCTGGGCATATGATACCTTTTTTTCGAATTGAATCTCCAGGATTTTTTTTTCTACCTTCCATTTAGGACAGGCCCGACACCAGGCAGAGTGTGGACCCTTGCAGTTTACGCAGAACTTCATAGACTCACGGGGTGTTTCTTGAGCCTCTTGTCCACAATCCGCACAGGTCGGTATACCACGGCATCGCAGCTTCGTATGCTCAAATTCCTGACACTGAAAACAGCGCCTAGGTTTAGGGACATACGGCCGGACCCTGAGCACGCGGAAACCTGCTCGGACCTCCTTTGGAAGGGTAGGTGTGGCAAAAGTGAGGATATACGTGTCGGTTTTTTTTCTCTTTTCCGTTCTTTTTGGTGACAATGCGGTACACTTCGGTTACGTGCTGAGGGGAAAGCTCCTCACAGATATCCTCAATGCAAACGCAGTCGAGGTCATAGCAAGTGACCACTCCCTTGTAAACATTGAGGAACCTGTGAGGTTCCACCTTCACCGATATATGAGTCGTATTGCTCGACGGTATTTCAAAGATCACCATTATATTTGAAGATTATGTAAAAGTCGTGGTCTGAATCATGATGATGCCATCACGCAGTTTCCTAATTGAGACTTCCGATTTCGCTGCTTTATTTATCACTCTTTAGAGGATTAATGGGCTAACACGTTTCAGATCTTCATCGTCTTCTACTCGAGACATTACCAGGAAGCGGGGCTGGGGCCTCACCACTTCCTGGATTTTTCCTAAGATAGGGCTGGACGGCATTACCCGTTTCCGCCTCTTGTCAATATTTCGGCCCTGAGAGGGACCGGGTAGTGAGTTTCCAGCAGTGTTTGGCAGTACGGTGCAAGCGGCGACAATTTCAAGATTGGGGACAACCTACACAGTACTCGGATCGTAGACCCAGGGTGACCCAAGTTGGTACTACAACATATGGGCCTGTTAACTGTCTCGATGAGAGAGGCCCTATACGACGCTAGACATGACAACCTTCGCATAGAGCATCGCCGAGAGAGAGAGGTCGTCGCAGCAAGTGGGTGTATGAAAGTGCCAATTTTACGTCCGGGCAGTCATGAACGCAACCGCTCTTTTCTCAAAGTAGGGTACCCTGTTATTGTCATCAATAAGGCCCTTGTACTAAGGTATTGCCACCGGCGTACTTTCATTCAGGAGCTCAAAGCAGTGGTATCCAATAATAAGCCAAGGAAAGCCGTGTTCGCTGCGATGGTCGTCAACGAGTGGGCCAAAAGTCTCTGTGAAGGAATGAACTGCAGGGGAGGATAATAAAGAGATAAGGAGAGATAAAGGTAGGGGGTAAGAGTGAAAGAAAAGGAGTGAAAGTGAAGGAAGAAGAAAATGATGTGAAAGGAAAGATATAGGATAAGATTGTCCTGCGTGAGGTATGTCTCGCACAGAAGCCTCCCCTTTTAGTCGCCTTTTAAGACAAGCAGGGTTTACTGCGGGACTATTTTAACCCCTTCCCGCAGGGGGGTGCCCCGGCAAGGAAGCTTTCCCATTTGCTCAAGAAAAAGAAGCTTTAACATTTACTCCAGAAGGGAAGCTTTCAAGGCTGAGTGTGACACAGAATTTAAAAATGAAATTGTAATAACAGAAGTACAGTTTTATGATTTGTCTATGAGAAAGATGGTGTCAATTCCAGAAATATTTACTCCAAAAAAGGAAGCTTTCACATTTGATCCAGAAAAGGAAGCAATTACATTACCTCTAGAAAAGGAAGCTTTCACATTTACTTCAGAAAAGGAAGCTTTAACGTTTGAGTGTAACACAATTTAAAAATGAAATTGTAATAACAGAAGTAGAGTTTTATGATTCATCACTGAGAAAGGTAATCTCTATTCCAGACACATATTCTGTAGATAAAAAAGCTTTCAAGTTTGAGTGGAACACAGAAGTTAAAAATGAAATTGTAACAACAGAAGTACAGTTTTATTATTCGTCTCTGAGAAAGATGGTGTCAATTCCAGAAACATTTAATCCAAAAAAGAAGCTTTAACATTTGCTCCAGATAAGTAAGCTTCCACATTTACTCAAAAAAAGGAAGGCTTCAAGGTCGAGTGTGACACAGAATTTAAAAAAGAAACTGTAACAACAGAAGTACAGTTTTATTATTCGTCCCTGAGAAGGATGGTATCAATTCCTTAAAAATTTACTCCAAAAAAGGAATCTTTCACATTTGTTCAAGAAAAGTAAGCTTTTACATTTACTCCAGAAAAATAAATTTTCAAATTTGCTCAAGAAAAGGAAGCTTTCACATTTACTCCAGAAGAGGAAACTTTCAAGTTTAATTGTGACACAGAATTTAAAAATGAAATAGTAACAAAAGTACAGTTTTATGATTCATCACTGAGATAGATAACCTCTATCCGAGACACATTTACTTTAGAAAAAGTAACTTTCGAGTTTAATTGGGACACAGAAGTTAAAAATAAATATTGTAACACAAGAAGTAAAGTTTTATGATTCGTCCTTGAGCAAGATGGTGACAATTCCAGAAACATTTACTAAAATAGATCGCTTTCAAATTTGCTCCAGAAACAGAATCTTTCACATTTGCTCAAAAAAAGGAAGCTTTCAAGGCTGAGTGTGAGATGGAATTTACTAATTAAATTTTAACAACTGAAGTAGAGTTTTATGATTCATCACTGAGAAAGATAACCTCTATCCCAGACACATTTACTTCAGAAATAAAGCTTTCAAAATTGAGTTGGATACAGAAGTTAAAAATAAAAATTGTAACACCATAAGTAAAGTTTTATGATTCGTCCCTGAGAAATATGGTGTCAATTCAACTAACATTTACTCTAAATAGCTCGCTTTCACATTTGCTCAAGAAAAGTAAGCTTTCACATTTAATTCAGAAAAGGAAGCTATCAAAGTTGAGTATGACAGATAATTTAAAAATGAAATTGTAACAACAGAAGTACATTATTATGATTCATAACAGAGAAAGATAATGTCTATTACATACACATTTAATTCATAAAAGGAAGCTTTCAAGGTTGAATGGGACACAGAGGTTAAAAATGAAATTGTAACAACATAAGTACAGTTTTATGATTCATCAGTGAGAAAGATCATCTAAATTCCAGACACATGTACTACAGAAAAGGAAGGTTTCAAGGATGAGTGTGACAGAGAATTTAAAAATGAAATTGTAACAACAGAAGTACAGATTAATATTCACCCTGAGAAAGATGGTGTAGATTCCAGAAACATTTACTCCAAAAAAGGAAGATTTCACATTTGCTCAAGAAAAGGAAGCTTTCACAATTTCTCAAGAAAAGTAAGCTTTCACATTTACTCCAGAAAATAAAAGCATACAAGGTTTAGTGTGACAAGGAATTTAAAAATGAAATTTTAACAACAGAAGTACAGTATTATATTTCATCACTAAGAAAGATAATCTCTATTGCAGACAAATTTACTTCATAAAAGGAAGCTACCAAGGTTAAGTGAGACACAGAATTTAAAAATAAAAATTGTAACACCAGAGGTACATTTTTACGATTCGTCTCTGAAAAAGATGATTTCAATTCCAGAAACATTTACATCAAATAGATAGCTTTCACATTTTCTCTTTAAAGGAAACTTTAAAATTTGCTCAAAAAGAGGAAGCTTTCACATTTACTCCAGAAAGGGAAGCTTTTAAGTTTAAGTGTGACACAGAATTTAAAAATGATTTTGTAACAACAGAAGTACAGTAATATGATATATCACTTAGGAAATTAATCTCTATTGCAACACATATATTGCCGAAAATGAAGCGTTCAAGGTTGAGTGGGACAAAATGTTAAAATTGAAATTGCATCAATAGAAGTACTGTTTTAAGATTTGTCCCTGAGAAAGATGGTGTCATTTCCAGAAACATTTACTCCAAAAAAGGAATATTTCACATTTGCTCCAAAAAAGGAAGCTTTCACATTTACTCCACAAAAGGAAGCTTTCAATTTGATTGTGACATAAAATTTAAAAATGAAATTTTAACAACAGAATTAGAGTTTTATGATTCATCCCTGAGAAAGACAATCTACATTCCAGACACATATACTGCTGAAAAGGAAGCTTTCGAGCTTGACTGGGACACAGAGTTTAAGATTGAAATTGTAACAACAGAATTAGAGTTTTAGGATTCGTCCCTAAGAATGATGGTGTCAATTCCAGAAATATTAACTCCAAAAAAGGAAGAGTTCACAATTTCTCTAGAAAAAGCAGCTTACAAGGTAGAGTGTGACACAGAATTAAAAATGAAATTGTAACATCAATAGTAAAATAATATGATTCATCACTGAAAAAGATAATCTCTTCCCCGACACATATACTGCAGAAAATGAAGCTTTTGAGGTTGACAGGGACACAAAAATTAAAACTGAAATTTTAACAAGAGAAATAGAATTTTATGATTCTTCCCTGAGAAATATGGTGTCAATTCCAGACACATTTACTACAAAAAAGGAAGCATTCAAGTTTGATAGGTGACACATAAATTAAAAATGAATAAGTAACAAAAGAAGCAGAGTTTTATGATTATTCCCCTAGAAATATGGTGTCGATTCAAAAAAACATTTACTTCAAAAAAGGAAGCATTCACATTTGCTCCAGAAAAGAAATATTTTACAATTGCTCAAGAAAATAAAGGTTTCGAAGTTATTCCAGAAAAGGAAGATTTCAATATTGAGTGTGACACAGAATTTAAAATGAAATAGTAACAACAGAAGAACAGTTTTATGATTCTTCCCTTAGAAATATGGTGTCAATTCCAGAAACATTTACTCCGAAAAAGAAGCATTCTATTATTTGTGTGACAAGGAATTTAAAAATGAATTAGTAACAACAGAAGAACAATTTTATAATTCTTACGTAAGAAATATGCTGTAAATTCTAGAAATATTTATCCAAAAAAGGAAGCATTCACATTTGCTCAAGAAAATAAATATTTCACATTGGCTCAAGAAAAGAAAGCTTTCAATGTTGAGTGTGACACAGAATTTAAAAATGAAATTGTAACAACAAAAGTAAAGTTTTATGATCCATCACTGAGAAAAATAAACTTTAGCTAGACACATATAATGCAGAAAAGTAAGATTTCGAGGTTGACTGGGACATTGAGGTTTTAAGTGGAATTGTTACAACAGAAGTAGAATTTTCTGATTTGTCCCTGAGAATGATGGTGTTAATTCCAGTAAACGCTACTCCAAAAAAGAAAGCTTTCACATTTGACCAAGAAAAGGAAGATTTCACATTCTCTCCAGAGAAGGAAAAATTCAATGTTGAGTGTGAAACAGAATTTAAAATTAAATTGTAACAGAATTTCAATTTTATGACTCATCCCTGAGAAAGATAATCTATATTCCAGACACATATACTGCAGAACAGGAATCTGTCGAGGTTGACTGAGACACAGAGGTTGATTGAAATTGTAACTACAGAATTAGAGTTTTAAGATTCGTCTATTAGAATGATGGTGTCAATTCCAGAAACATTAACTCCAAAAAAGGAAGAGCTCACATTTGTTCCTGGAAAAGAAGCTTTCAAGGTTGAGTGTGACAAAGAATTTTAAATTAAATTGTAACAACAGAATTACAATTTTATGATTCATCCCTGAGAAAGATAAACTATATTCCAGACACATATACTGTAAAACAGGAATCTTTCGAGGTTGACTGAGACACAGAGGTTGATTGAAATTGTAACTACAGAATTAGAGTTTTATGATTCGTCTATAAGAATGATGGTGTTAATTCCAGAAACATTAACTCCAAAAAAGGAAGAGTTCACATTTGTTCCTGGAAAATAAGCTTTCAAGGTTGAGTGTGACATAGAATTAAAAATGAAATTATAACAACACAAGTAAAGTTTTATGATTCTCACTGTTAAAGATAATCTCTATCCCAGACACATAAAATGCAGAAAATGAAGCATTGAAGTTGTCCGTGACACGGATATTAAAACTGAAATTGTAACAACAGATATAGAGTTTTATGATTCTTACATGAGAAAATGGTGTCAATTCCAGAAACATTTACTCC
>CABFVZ010001344.1:0-31278 GCA_902151445.1 Timema monikensis
CATGCACCCCATAAGCACGGATCGCATAACACCTTAGGGTTGGATTGGAACACGTTTAGTCTCACTCCTCGGCCGAGGCCTGTCTGGCCTGGGAGACCCTACCAGTAGCTACGCTGCCGCCAGCATAGCCCTCAGCTTCATTGGAGCCTCAATCCCCGCCGCCCGGTCTGATGGACCTACGTAAAGGCAGTGTTCCCTGGCGGGGTCCTAATGCCATGGTGTAAGTAAAATTGTTTGTTTATTCAAAGAGGTCTAATTTGAATATGGTAAGCACGTACCGATATAATCTTTCAACTTGCTCAGTGATGAAGGTATTGATTGCTAAAGGAAATAACTTAGTTTGAGTTTGGGTGTTGCCTAGAGCAGCGTTTCCAAACTCCTGGAAATTGGAACGTCACCGATCTATGGTCTCATTGCAGTTGGTCACTAAGGAAACTCAATTATAATTATAGCTAAAGGTTTATTTGTATTTCAGATTTGTTTTGCCAAATAGGTACTTTTCTTTTGCTGACACGCAATTTGTGTTTATAATCATTCTCGTTTTAAGTCTACTCTGGTTCATTCCTATCTCAAGCAAATCAATATTTGTGGTGGACACACCAACCCCCTATGTATTTGTGACATTTTTTGTATATTTGTGAGAGTACTTGGATATGGTAACCATTAAAAATAACATTATATGATTAAAAACTTACATAGGCCTAGTTAGGACTTACTCTTGGAGATAGTAGCCTACCTATTCAAAATAACATTAGATAAGTAAACTTACTTAGGTCTAATCAATGGCATTAGGAACTCGAGAGTTTATTGCTGCTCTTTTAAAAGTATACCACTTGTCCCTATATATAATTAAACTACCTCAACAAATTACTTTGGAGAATTTATATATGTAAATTTTAAAAAAATTACAAATTTTCTCAAAATTAAAACAATTGAGTCTTAACTCGCTTAGTAAGCCCTAAAAAAGATGTTAGTAGGTCATATTTCTTCAATAAAAGCTTGAATCAGTTTGCGAACACATGACACACCTAAAACTTTAGCCCAAAGAATAATTATTGTTCTTACAAAGTAGGCTACAATAATTGTCTACACAACATATAAACAAACAATAGGGTTTATAGGATGGGGTGGAATGCCAGGCCTCCACCGTGGTTCGGATTCCATGTTAAACTGTAGGTCCTCCATTTCATCTCATAATCACCCGAACCTGAACGGGTAGTAAGACAGTGCTAATAACAGTAATAATAATAACAATGGGTGTAAATGGAATGATTTTATAATCATATATAAGGAACCCATATCCAGAGGAGATCGCTTTTAGGCAAAAACGATGACGGAAATGGGCAGGGTATGTAACAACCTACTGTTGGAACAAGAGTGTGTCAGTGCACACACCTACACTGGTTGTCCCATTTAACTCACTGCTGCTGCAGCAGGGTAGCTAACATCACATGCTTGCAGGTGTTTGTTAGTTAGTGATTGGTGTTGTGTGACTGTGAGAATACTATGTACTATACAGTTTTGCAGTTGGGACGAACTAGGTGTTAGTGTATGGGGAAGTGTGTGGAAATGACAAAAAAAAGAGGACAGGTTGTATAATATCCAAACAGACTGCATCCTATGTGTACCATGTATCCACGACTGCAAATGACTATTATAAACGGGCTCCTTCACTTTGACAAAGCCAGATACAGGGACAAGACGAGGAGTGCACACCATTAGGTTTGAAGAGGCCACTTCAGCCTTTTTGGATGACAGTTTGAACAGTCATTGTAAACTTGCTATCTTCTGACCATGTACAGTAGCCCCATGGCTTCTTTGGTGCTGAGTGACAGCTGATGGCTTTGAAAAATTACCAGACCAAATTATGTATCCCTACACCGAACCATATGAGCTGTAAAAACATGTATTTAGCAGCTGTCACTTCTGACAGTGAAAATTTAGGTATATACCTAAATGTTGACTGTCAGCTGTGAACTGTCAGTCAGCACCAAAGAAGCTATGGGGCTACTGTATGTATTGAGTTAAGAAATTAAAATTTCAAATAATATATATCATATAAACAATTTAATGTTTATAAGAAAAGACACATCATATAACACAAAGAATTATGGGTCAAAACAAAAGTTTGTCAATATTTATATTTGTGTCTACATTCCTTTTACGATTTTAATGAGTTTTATTTTAGTTGTATAGTTATTCAAAATTATGGAACTTTAAACCTCAATACTATTAAAGTTGCCGTCTTCTTAAGTAAGTAGACATATATTGTAACAAAGCAAAGAAAATAATTTTTATCCGCACTATTATATCATATACTATTATTCCTATGCACTCATGTGTAAAGTTAAACTTAACTAATCAGTTTGTTGATCAAATCAAAAACTACTAAGCCTACAACTAATTTACAAACAGTTATGTCCTAATATGAAAAATTTTCAAACATTTATAAATAGTAATTGTTTATAAAATAAAGTTTAATCCAAATTTGAGCCATTCATAGCCTTCTAAGGAAAACTCTGGACATATCCTAATCACTACCCATCTCTATCAGGTCCTTTTTGCGGAACAAATAATTTTTCTCGTTTGTTAGTAAAAACATTTTGGGAACCATTGTTATAAAGAGATTTACTGTTTATTTATGTATCGCTATGTCACCAAGCAAATAAGTGTATAGTGTGTGTCACAAGGACCATATCTGTATAACTAAGTAATTATCCCTTAATGGTGTGGTCAGATAACCTTGTATGGCAGGCATGTCAAACTTACCCTGATTATGTGTGGCCCAGGGACCTTTGGATGAACCAACAAACAATGCGGCCTGATTTATCTTTTTATATACCATATGTTGTAGGAATCAAGGCTATGGAGTACTGTAGGTATTCCAATTCTTCCACTGACTCCTATATTTTTCTACTGTCCAACTCTGATTCTTTCAAAAATGGTTAATGCATATTAATTAGTAATAACAAATTTACTGCAGTAAAGTGCTCCGATGGAACTTACTTCATGGGAAGCTTAGTTTGACATTTTGAATATGTATTTAAATAAACCTCTAAATCCAAATTACAAATTTTGATCCTACATGGTAAAATAAAAGTATAAAATATTGTTATAATACTATAAGTTTTTATTTTAAGCCGAAGTCAGTAAAAATGTACTGACTTCGACTCGACAGCCTTGGTATAAATACACCATTTGAAATTATATTTGGAAATTGGTTATTATTTGGTGAAATCTAGCAAGTGAGGCTGATGTACCAATTTTTACTCTTTACTCTCCAGAGATCGGTTCTCAAAGATTATTAAATATACACACCAAATATGTGCAATGTTTTGTCAGCAAATACTTGTGTTTTCGCTCAGGAAAAAGGAACAAACACCCAAGCAATCACTTTTGTCATCCATTTTGAATGTGACTTTAATATGAAATCATATTCTGAAAATGGAAAAATTACACCAGGACACGAGAATCCAAGCCGGGACCTTTGGCTTAGTACGCCAAAGGTCCAGGGTTCGATTCCCGTGACCAGGTGTCATTTTTAAAATTTCAGAATATGATATCTAGATGGAGAATTCCTCACTAAAAAGCATAAATAATAGCTTTGGCTATTTGATTCTTTAGTAAAAGCCACTCACACAATTGGTACAAAATTTAAAGTTTCAAATTTTTGATAAAAAATTATATAAGTCTTAAGATTTTATGAAATTTTTCATAGCACCACATCCCACTATACATTCGAGTTATACACTTTTAAGTCATCTTAAGTAATTTTTTTTACAGTAAGGCTTTTGAAATTGAGATTATTTTTCATTTAAGATAATGACAATATTGAGTTTTATGAAATGCGCCCCCTCATTATTTTCATTGTTCATTGTGACCCTTGTGGTCAACGAGTTCGACATGCCTGTTGTATGTTATTATAATATGTTAAATCCCCAACTAACTAAAATAAATTGGTTCTAACCATCGCTAGCAGCAGTGTTCACATTAGTCGTGAATGTTGTTTATTTTCATAGGATAATGGCACTCTAATGATTAATATCAAATACATGACAATATGGTCACTAATATTAAACATAGGTATGCCTAACAATTAGTTTATTTTTATCTTCTTGATTTTCAGAAATGTTTATTGGAGTAGTAGCTCCTATTATTGTGCATACATTAGAAACCCATTTTTTTAAATTATGATGATTCAAAACACACTTTTGAGATCAAGCATTCATTAAATCACAAACAAAATCATATTTTTAATCTCTTATAACAAGTCTTAGGCCTTATTCTGTCCTTGTTTGTAACAAAAAAATCTATCTTATTATTATAATCTAAATATATGTGCTATTTTCACCACTTTGCATATCACATATCCAATTTTTTCACATCCTATCCATGGGAAATTCCAAAATTATGGATCATCCGGAATTTCTTCTATTTGGATTGAACCTATTCCTATCAAATTAGTAAAAATTAGTTTGGAACTTCATATATTAATTGAATAAAAAAAAGGTACAGTTATAAAAATTACACAATTTAATTTAGATAACTAACCATAACTTGTATGCACTTTCAATTTTATTCCATTTAGGGTTATCACCTTAATTTTAAATTCAATGTTTCCTGTTTTTGATCCTATCCAGGAAATATATACCTAAATATGGAATGTAGTGTTTGTAGGTCTTTTTAAAGTGCCCATAGAAAAATGCCTTTTCGAAAGAAGCCTTATAACCCACTTATCTATTCAACTATTTTTGTACCATTCAGTGTGTATTTATTATTTTATTGCTTTTAGGAAAAAGGTAACCATTTCTGGAACAGGCTGTACTAACAGGTATTTGTGGAGCATGCTATGTTATCTTAGTCATTTAGCTATTTATTATCTTCTTGCTGTAGCTAATTAGATTAATTCCTCCTAGAGCTCTATTAGTTAGTACCTATTGTATTAAAACATAACTTAGATTCATATTAACCTCATATTTTATAAAGGTTGTTATTTTTAAGTCACCTTTTTATGGGGTTTTTACAGTTATTTATGAGTTTGGAAAAATCTCCATCAGGCTATATTTCACAATTTACCTTCTCTTCAATATTAAGTCCATTGAAAGGGTAGTTCTAACTCATTTTTTTAAATTTCCTTCGTCCCACTTTTTTATTCTACTATTATTAATTCGATGCCCCCAGGACAAAAAGGATTTAAGATCTTTAATGGCACTTAGAAGCTCTAGCATCCCACTGTGAATCACAATTTGTTCTTATTTGTACATGATCCAAAGAGCATTTAGCCTTCTGTAAACATATTTTTTATGATTTTAAAACCAAGCTATTACAATACAGTTTGAACTTGTAATAGACTTTAGTCAAACACAATTGAGTTACTTAAATTTCCTTTTTCTATGTAGACTTATAATCATATTTTGCACATTTGCATACACTTTATTTAACAACTAGTCCTTTACTTAGCCTTTACACTCCCTCTTCAATGTTAAAGGTGTAACTAAAGTTGATGGTACCCAGGGCAAATAAAAAGATTGGCCCCCCTTAAAAACTGTACTTTAAATTTTGGCTAAATTCTTATATTGGTACTCAAACTGATTACTCCTTTTAAAACTGGTAACAAAATAATAAAAACAAAATACATTTTTATTGTTAAAAAATAAATCTTTTATTGTTAAAAATAATTGGTGCCCAGGCCACGTGCCCCGGCCACGTGCCCCATCTGCCTCACCCTATCTATGCCACTGTCCATGATATAGTTATACTTTCCAACTGACCCAGATTCACTAAAGATTTGCAACTTTGAAAGATGCACACATTTATTAAACAGCGAACACTTTATTTAAGAATATTATATTTAGATGCGGCTATAACAAAAACTAACAAATATAATAGCTTTTCTATTTAATCCATTATTATATGCACATTCGTATAGTTGGCATTGCACTATCAGTACCAAGTCCTTTCAAGTCAAATTTGGCTACATTATCTGATAGCTCATGATCTTAATTGATCACTTATGTAGCTGACAATTTCAGCATATCCATCACAGACTCTGCCCTAAAATATGAGTGAAGAATGATCCTGGGAATGGGATGATTCCCAGGTACCCCAGGTGTCATTTTACAGTAAACTACCCTTAAATTAATTCACTTTAGAAAAATAAACATTGTATTATTATTGATCATGTAAAAAAAATGAATGTGGGGAATGCCAGGCCTCCACCGTGGTTTGGATTCCACGTTAAACTGTAGGTCCTTCATTTCATCTCACAATCACCCTACCATTACACATTAGCGTAAGTGCGTATAACCCGAACGGGTAGTAAGACGCGGTGCTAATAATAATAATAATAATAATAATGTAAAACAATCCCTCAATACCAATTTAGAACAAACACTTAAAAGTTATTTTCAAAATATTTACATTTTACAAAAATCAGTCATCAGTAAACTACTATAACTTTTTTTTAGAAAAACTAATATGTATAATTATTTATACTGTAAAAAAAACTTAACAGATTTCATTTTGGGCTATATTCATCTTTTTAAATATTCAGAGTTTTATAAAAAGGCTATTAGTAAACTACCCTTAAAATAAGTTTACCTCAAGAAACAAGTACTAAACACTTTTACTTGTGATGTCAAACACTCCCCAGATATTTGGTTTTAAACAAAATCATTACTGTCATTTTCAACATATTTGGAATCTATAAAAACTACTCATCAGCAAACTACCCTTAATTTGAGGGTTAAAGTTAAAATAAAAATAAAAACTAACAAGGGTATTGCCATATGAAATATAAATATCAAGTATAAACAAAATTTGTTAAACTATTTTGGATTCGTGACCAGGGACAGACAGATTTATTATAATCTCGAGGTTGAAAATTATTATGTGATAAAACAAATAAAAAACACCCATTTTAAACCAAATCGTTGGGAGTCATTTTTAAAATATTTAAAAAATTTTGAAACCACAGTAATCATTAAACTAGGTAACATTAACAAATTTTTACTCCAAAAATAAGTACACAGTGTAATGTGTAAAGTCAAATATTTCAATTATACCCGTTTAGAACCATTGTTTGAGCCATTTTTAAAGTAGTTCAAATTGTTGAAAACTCATTCATCAACAAACTACCCATAAACAAGATTTACCCCTAAACAAGTATACAGTACTATTTGTCATACCACAGAATCCACTAATATAAACTTTAAACAAAATCGTTAGAACCATTTTTGAAGCATTTTGAATTTTCAAAAATTTCTAACCAGTTAACTACCCTTACATGCATTTTTGCCCCCAAAATAATACTAGACTTCTATTTGTCATGTCAAACAAATCGTGGATATGCATTTAAACAAAATCACTAAAGCCATTTTGAAAAAATTTAAAAATAAAACAAAATCACTCATCGCCAAACTACGCTTAATTTTAGGGCTATGGTAAAAAATAATCCCTAGGCATAGCCCTCCCTATAAAATCTAAATGTCAAGTTTGAACAAAACTCATCTAATCATTTTGGATCCATAGCCAGGGGTGAGGACATAAACAGACAGACATGGGGGGAGGGGAGTGACAGAATTGTAAAATGAACTTTTTGGGATTCACATAAAATGTAAAGATTCTTCATAATCTCTAGAAGATTTTTCTCAGAATCACAATGCTTTCTCCTGGTAGGAGGATTTAAAATCTATTTTGCGAATTATAAATGTGGGTGGTAAAGGACTAAAGATGACAATTTCAATGTGTTTCAATAACTAAATTCATCAATATATTTAATATTTGCCTCCATAATTTGTTGTATGGAATAACGACTTAAGGAAAATCGTCAAATTACATGCAGTAATATGGAAAATACATATAATACAAATTAAATTTAAATATTTTAATATTCCTATTTAAAAAGTATTTGAATGGAAATGGAAATACTCATTTGCATAGTTTCAATCTAAGCAAAGTTGTTGAACTCAGATACCTCATTATTAAAATTGCACATAATATGAATGCTGTAATACAATAACAAAGTTTAGCTTTATGTAAATAAAAAAATATATAAAATTCAATACTATAATAAATACAATCATTATAAATTTTGTGTATTGAAAAATGACACCCAGACACGAGAATCAAACCAGAGACCTTAGATTTAGTATATCAATGCTCTAACCATTGAACTATCCACGAGTCATCATTATAATTTATAAACTTCTCAAATTAGAGAAATTCAATATTATTAAGATCAATAATAAACGTTTTGAGTTGTTTTACTTATAAGCCAACATTTTTTTTTTATTTTATCTATAAAATTAAACTGCTACAAAATATTTAGTTTTATTAGTTACACAGACACTCGGTGGCATTTCGTGAAAGTATTTGCTTATATGACACTTATGAAATTGTGAATCTGGTATTGGTAATCATGTGATAAGTTGAATTTCATTTAAATATATGCTTAAATTCTGCAAATAGCTTCTGCAAAGATTCTAGTCCATTTGAATAATTTGCTTGGTGGGGACTCCACACAACATTGCTATAATTTAGTATAAACCTTAGAGGTGATTCATAAACCATATTATGCTGTTGAGAGGGGAGCTCTAATATCTACATAGTGTTACACGGGGAAGGGGGCACATAACACTGTTATGTAAAACAGATGTTTAACTTCAATTCTAATGTTCAAAATATAATATTAGTATTCATATTTTCACCACTCGCTAGTAAACATACTTATAGATAACTTCTAATTCTGAAGGAGGGGAGAAGCTAAATGAAGACTTAGTGTTACATGGGAAAAAGAGGAGGGAGGCTAATGTCTACTTGGTGCTACATGGGAAAAAGAGGAGGGAGGCTAATGTCTACTTGGTGCTACATAGGAGAGATAGAGGCTAATGTCTACTTGATGCTACATGAGAGAGATAGAGGCTAATGTCTACTTGATGCTACATGAGAGAGATAGAGGCTAATGTCTACTTGATGCTACATGGGAGAGATAGAGGCTAATGTCTACTTGATGCTACATGGGTGGAGGAGGCTAATGTCTACTTGATGCTACATGGGAGAGATAGAGGCTAATGTCTACTTGATGCTCATGGGAGAGATAGAGGCTAATGTCTACTTGATGCTACATGATAGAGATAGAGGCTAATGTCTACTTGATGCTACATGATAGAGATAGAGGCTAATGTCTACTTGGTACTACATAGGAGAGATAGAGGCTAATGTCTACTTGATGCTACATGGGTGGAGGAGGCTAATGTCTACTTGGTGCTACATAGGAGAGATAGAGGCTAATGTCTACTTGGTGCTACATAGGAGAGATAGAGGCTAATGTCTACTTGATGCTACATGGGTGGAGGAGGCTAATGTCTACTTGATGCTACATGGGAGAGTTAGAGGCTAATTTCTACTTGATGCTACATGGGAGAGATAGAGGCTAATGTCTACTTGATGCTACATGATAGAGATAGAGGCTAATGTCTACTTGATGCTACATGGGAGAGTTAGAGGCTAATGTCTACTTGATGCTACATGGGAGAGATAGAGGCTAAATGTCTACTTGATGCTAAATGGGTGGAGGAGGCTAATGTCTACTTGATGCTACATGGGTGGAGGAGGCTAATGTCTACTTGGTGCTACATGGGGGGAAGAGGGGATGGAGAAATTGTAAGAAATGTGCTATGGTTTATGAATGACCCCTGACATATTGCATGTTGGATATTTTAAACATCTATACATTTTGGTGCTGTTATAGTGTGGCTTTCAGGAGGTAGCTTGTAGGGTGGAAGGGCTCTGGAGTTTGTTTGAAATATAGATCAGCTTAACTGGTATTTTTGTATCCATACATAAAAAAATCCAGCTAAGTACATTTTATAAGCTAAGTAGTACTCAAGCTTTATATTAATTTTGCTTTTATTATTGGATAATCTATTGTTTGCAACTATCCAAAGGGCAAAAATTATATAATCTTTTAAGATTTTGTAGCACCTGGACACTTCTCTTACCTATAGTGTCACTTATGAATAGAAGAACCATGATTTAAAAAATACTGAACACATAAGAGAACCATGATTTAAAAGCTACTGAACATAGTGGGCTAGTATACCTTGTAACAAAAAAATAGTCCCCCCTCCACCCCCGTAAAGTTTCAAATCCAACACTAATAACAACTTGAGATTTTATTGGTAGTTAGTGCATTGTTGACTTTGAATTTTAATTTTTATTATAAATTGACAATGTTTTGATGGACATTTAAGAGAAAGCATTTTATTCACTGATATCAATATTGTTCTTTGGTTATAATTATACACTTAACCCCTCAGTATTTTATTCTGAAACTTGCACCTAATACATATATTTATAACTTTATATATTTACATGACAAATAAAGGAATTATATTAAAATAAATAAAAGTTTTCTTATTTAAAACATATATAAGTTTTTTGTTTAGTTTGTCTAAATAGCATTTAATTTTTAAAACTTTTCACTTCATCTCACAACCCATTCGGGTTTTACATATATATATATATATCAATTACATTAATGTATTAGGGAGGAAAAAAGAAGAATTTAGATTAAATGCACTCCAATTTTTGGTGAGAGAGAGTGGTAAACCATTTGTAATAAAAAAAAAACACAATTCAAATTCTGATCCCCTTGTTCTTGGCAGTCCATTCCATTGATAGATACCTTAGACCCCTTTAGCACTGATACAGGTTAATGTAAAACTCTTAACTTTTAGAGTTATGGTATATGTAGACTTATACTATATGCAATCATTTCAATAACATGTGTAGTATTTTCCCAATACCTTGGTGGTATCTTTCAGGCGAACGACACTAGTTGGTAAGACGAGTATCGAGCTCATACAAGAGCGCCTTGAAGAGCTGGAAATGGATGATGACCAGCGCAAGAGGATGGAGTTCTTCCTTTGTCAAAAGGAGAAGATAGGAGAATTGAGTGATGATGATTTTGAGAAGTTGGGGGAGTTAGGAGCAGGAAATGGTGGTGTTGTGATGAAAGTCAAACATCGTTCAAGTGGGCTCATCATGGCACGAAAGGTGAATAGCCTTACGTTTAAAAAAAAAACAGAGAATTCAATGAATTTTCCTAATTTTATGATTACTTTTTTATATATAAACTACATAACCTAGGGCCAGTCTGCTAGCTGTTATTTATGTGTTTTTTTTCTCCCCAGCTTATTCACCTTGAAGTGAAACCTGCTATTAAGAAACAAATAATCCGAGAACTGAAAGTTCTTCATGACTGCAATTTTGCACATATTGTTGGTTTCTACGGAGCTTTCTACAGGTGTGTGTGTGTTTTTTATTGTGATACTAGTTGCAGCATACTCCTCAGATCTCCTCATACTTATGGTTATACTTATCACCTGTTCCATATGTACTTTCTGTCCTCATAGAATATATCTTATCCACTACTCACACTCCTCACTCACAAAATATAACGTGTTGTTCACTCGCAGAGTTTTAATAACATTATGTGATAACAGATGGATTGCATCTTATTGAAGTAACAATTATATGACTAGAACAGACTCATGGCCTCTTTTTGAAGTAACAATTCTATAACAAAAATAGACTCACTGCCTCTTTTTGCAGTAAAAATTCTATAGCAAGAATAGACTTATTGCCTCTTATTGAAGTAACAATTCTGTGACAAGAACAGACTCATAGAGCGTATAACCCGAACGGGTAGTAAGACGCGGTGCTAATAATAATAATAACAGACTCATTGCCTCTTATTGAAGTAACAATTTTACAACAAGAATAGACTCATTGCCTCTTGTAGAAATAACAATTTTATGACAACAGATTCATTGCTTCCAAATATATTAAAATTAATAAAACATTATTTTAGTCTATACTAATATTAAAAAAGGAAAGATTTGTTTTTTAGTTTGTAATGGATTAACTCAAAAACTACTGGACCGATTTTAAAAATTCTTTCACCAATATAAAACTACATTATCAGCGAGTAACATAAAATATATTTTATTTTGGAAATTTAATTTATTCTTCATAAAAATGTCGATAGTATATTATAGTCGTTTGAAAAAAAAAGTTGAAGGGAAAGTGGGGTTGGTGAAGGGGGGGTGGGGTGAGAAAAGAGGAATGAGATGAAAATAGGAGGGAGTATAAAAAGAGGGAGGGGGCTATACAGTGATAGTAGGGCTGTATTTAAAAAAAAAACTAAAAAAGTTTTGTTTTTATATTAACATGATGGATGATTTGAAGCTTTGTCTTACAGGATTCTATACAATATTTTTTTACGGGGAAGGGGGCTAGTTAGTTATAAAACATATTCAGTAAACTATTATGTACCTGCTTCGGTGGCCTCATGATCTAAGGCGCCAGTTTCACAGTAAACTAGACATGCCGATGATGAGGAGATCCAGGTTCAAATCTCAGTCGGGTATTGAGTTTTTTTTCCAAAGTGGTTTGCCTCTCTCCCTCTACACAAATGTGGGAACAATTCCTCTAAATATAATATTTCTCATCCTTAAAACCATTTGTGTAATTATTACATAAGCTAATAACCCGAACGGGTAGTAAGACGTGATGCTAAAAAAACAAAAAAACAAAACTATTAAGTTATCTGGAGAAAATGATAAAAATTTTACTTCAATTACTGGCACATAAAATATAATCATACTATTTTTGTTAGAGAAGGTTGCTAAAAATATTCCAAAGTATTTTTTGTTCATACACATGCTGAACTTTCTTCACAATCTGACTTATAATTTAAAAATTACCTGTTTCACTTACAAATAAATATTTTTGTAACAAATGAGTTAATTCTTTCTTTTCCAGTGATGGTGAGATCAGTATTTGTATGGAGTACATGGATGGAGGCTCATTAGATCTGATATTGAAGAAAGCTGGTAGGATTCCAGAGTCAATATTAGGCACCATTACTTGTGCGGTTTGTATTTTCACTTACTTAATGGCTTTATTAAATTAGAGGTCTGCATTTGTGGGTACACAGACAAAAGTAACGGTCTAGTCTAGCCTGGTTTGCCTGTGACAGAGAGGTTGGGGTTTGGGTCTGATCAGGATGCATTTATTTTATTATTTAACACACTCCTACACACATATGTGTACATTTCCTCCTTTACCTTCTTAGTGTAACTATGAGTATAGCTCTGTCGGGTACTAAGATGCGATAAATAAAAACCATATTAGAAGAGTATGTCTTCATTTACGGTTCTTACATACTTCTAGTTTTTGTAGCACCACATCTTACTAACTCTTCGGGTTATGCACTTATGTACTAATTATGTTAATGACTTTAAGGATGAAGGAGGTTATATTTAAAAGAATTTTACTCGCATTTTCATGGAGGGAAAGTGGAAACAGATTTTTTTTAAATCACCCTCAGTACACCCAACCGAGATGTGAACCTCAATCTCCCCATCATAGGTAGTCTAGTCTACTGTGGGAGTAGCGCCTTAGGCCATGCGGCCACCAAAGCAGGTTTATCTAGTTCATTACATAATTTCAACAAACAGGAAACTTTGAAAGGCTAAAGTAAACATTGTTATAACCTTATTAAATTAGGGTAACTCTATCAACTATGTTCTGTTTGCCTGGTTTCAATCAGGGTTAGATTTTATTTTAACTACAGCACTGTCCTGTGAGTGGTGAGTAAGACTTGGATGCTCAAATGGTTAGACAAAGACCAACAAATGACAGGATTTCACTGTATTCAATGTGCTAAAATAAGCAGCATTGGGATTAAGGGAAAAAAAGGATGTGAAGGCAACTTTGTATAGCTGAAATAGTAAACAATTATCAAAGTTCTAAAGGAGATAGCGAGAGAAAATTGGTGGATAACAATACTCGTAGACATTATTTGTCGACAAAACAAGTTATTAAGCTGCTGTTATTATTATTACTATTATTATTTCAATTGGTAATTTTAACAACATTTTTAATGTGTTTAAAAGTATGCCTTTTTGATATCAAGTTATGCATATAACCCGAATGAGTAGTAAGATGTGATGCTAATAATAATAATGATATCAAGATAGATGCCTTCATTCAGAATGTAGCTTATGCAACCAACATTTCCTGTCTTTACTATATTTTCCTAAATATACTTTAAGTTTTATTAAAAGTAATGGCGTTATTGGGTGAATAGAATGTGGAGGGTAATAGCTCACTGTCCCTCAACTGGTGTACTCCCTTGCTACTATTTGGTATTCTTATTTTATTTATTTAATATAGCGCCACCTTTTACTACCTCTTCAGGTTTATATGCCTATGTATTAATATAATGTGTAGGGATGAGGAAAGTTGAATTCAGAGGAAATGTACCCACATTTGTGTGGAGGAAGAGTGGAAATCCATTCAGGGAAAACCTCCCTCAAACCCCAATCTCCCTGTCGTCATCAGTTTAGTCTTTTGAACCCTTTAACCATGCGGCTACTGAAGTGAATATTCTTGTTGTTGAGCTGAAAATTACTTCAACCTTTTATTACTAATTGTATTATAAATAAGTTTATCTTTAGATTATATCTTAAGATTGGAGTGTTGTGTAAAACTCTTGTTCCGATTCCCTTTACCCCATACAGGTTCTGAAGGGCTTGAGCTACCTTCGAGACAAGCACGCCATCATGCACCGGGATGTGAAACCAAGCAACATCTTGGTCAACAGTAATGGTGAAATAAAGATTTGCGACTTTGGGGTGTCTGGCCAACTCATAGACTCAATGGCCAATTCTTTTGTTGGCACAAGGAGCTACATGTCGGTGTGTAACATATCTTACTATATTTTGCTGTACAAATAGACCACCTCTGTGGTATAGTGGTCAGAGTTCCTCGCTACAGATCCAGAGGTCCTGAGCTCGATCCTCGACGCTTCTATAATTTTTATGTGAAACAATGGGTTCAGAACAGGGTCAAATTCAACCTTCTGAGGACAAATAAGAAGCTGATTGAATAATTAATTGCAGTTCCGGTCTTGAAAACGGAGATTAATGAATGGAGGTTTCGTTGTGCTGACCACACGAAACCCTCTATCCACAAATGTTGGCACTATCATTGCTTAAGGCGGTGGACATTCAGTAAATATAACCCACTTGCGGACTCACACCATGGAGTTTTTTTAAAAATACTAAATAAAAATTACCAAATTGATACGATTTGATTTTTCCCATTTTTTCAAAAATTAAATTTAATATTTGTTAAATTTTAGTTAATAGTGAACTCTTAAGGGCGATAGGTTGAATCCTCTATTATTTTGATCCAAACCTTCATTTTGCCTTCGAATCTTGAATTTGTTTCTTATAAAACGTGATAAACAAAAGAGCTTAACTTATCCATGTAGGAATTAATTTTGTTTTTTCCATTCTAATTTTTTTTCTTTTATTATAATTATTTGGTTTGCATTCATTCATGTGTCCATAGATTTTTTTTATCGAAATGATAACTTATTTTGTAATAATTTATTCACTATTACACACTCATACAGTGTTTAAGTGATAAATTAATAAGAATCAAATAACCAAAGCTATTATTTATGCTTTCAGTGAGGATTTACTCCATCTAGATATCATATTCTGAAAATTGAAAAATGACACCTGGACACGGGATTCAAACTCGGGACCTTTAGCTTGGTACCCCAATTCTCTACCACTTAGCTATCCAGGAATTGTCACGTGCCCAGGGTTATTTTTCACTCATATTTTAAGGCAGAGTCTTTTGATGGACATGCGGAAAGCGTCGGCTATAAATGTGTGATTTTATTAAGTTCACGAGCTTTCGATTCCTGTATTCAGGTGTCATTTTTCAATTTTCAGAATATGATATCTAGATGGAATAAATCTTCACTAAAAGCATAAATAATAGCTTTGGCTATTTGATTCTTAAAAATACGCATTTCGTTACAATAATCATTATGTACAGTGGAAGCAATAAGTCAACTACTGAGTCGAAGGTGGCTGCATTATTGGATAGCTTGTGATTTTAATAAAATCATACATTTGTAGTTGACGATTTCCGCACATCCATCATAGACTCTGCCTTAAAATATGAGTGAAGAATGACCCAGGAAACGGGACAATTCCTGGATAGCTCAGTGGTTAGATCATTGGCGTACTAAGCCAAAAGTCTTGGATTCGATTCCCGTGTCCAGGTGTCATTTTTCAATTTTCAGAATATGATAAATTAATAGGTTTTACTTTATTTGTTAAGTTTGAACCCTAATTATGTTGGACTAAACCACCAAATAAGCAGCATAATAGTTCCTAAAACAAATTTTGAAGACAAATACTTTTTTCTAAATCCTCAAATTTTGAATATGCTTCAGAATTTGAGGAGTTAGAATAGTCAAAGTATTTAACTATAATTTTTAACACACGGTGTTTAACCTAACTAAACAAGTTAAAAATTATTTTCAGCTTTAGCTCAACCATATAAATTTTTATAGCTTTATGTTGAATTATTAGGTATAAGTAGGCTAATATTGCTATTTATTTTGGAAGAATAAAACCAAATTTATTTTCCAGCCTGAGAGACTTCAAGGCACCCACTACTCTGTTCAGAGCGACATTTGGTCTCTTGGTTTGTCGTTGGTAGAGATGGCTATAGGCATGTACCCCATACCTCCCCCAGATGCTCGCACACTGGCGGCCATATTTGGTCCTCGGAGTAAGGAAGATGGCGACAGTATGGGCCATGTGCACCCACCATCTTCTCCTGTGTATAGTGAGTATATTTGCAGCATTCACTAATTTAAGTGCACAGGTTGAGAAAGATAAAGTTTATCTAGCTCCATTTTTCTGGAGAGAAGATACAAAAACAAATTTTGGATAAATTAGGAGGGAAAGCTAACACACACAGCTGAGTGATGTTAGAGTAGAAATTGTTTAGATAAAAAACTAATAAAAATCACATTTTTAAAAAGGGCTTTCACTATCACAAGCAGCATCTCCAAATTTTTTTTGTTGCTAATTAGACTGCAAGTTTTACTGTCAACAGCAAATTTTCTTTTTTCTTTAGTGTTGCCCTGTAGATGGATAAAGACAAAATAACTAATCATCTTGATGTTTATAATATCATATAAATAAGTATCGTCACATCCAGATGGTTACAAATTAGGAATGTCAAACTTGATTTCTTGATAGCCTCGATTCTCACTTGTATTGAAAGAATTGAAAATTGATCCTACTAGTATGATTTTTGATGCCTCGACTTTTTAGCTCTCATATCTTGGAAAATGATAGTTCAGGCATTAAAATGAAATAAGAAAATCTAGAAATTGGAAAAATTTTCGCTCTATATTATTAGTTATTTTTCTGTTTTATTTCATTGCCTGCATACTCAAAATTACTTTTATGTTCTAGTGATCTTGCACTCAAATCAAACTTGACCAATTTATTTGGATATTTTAGATTTCACTATTTATACTTTTTAGTTATTTTATTGCAAATATACTTTATAGTATGTTATATCAATAAATACATTTTTTTAATGCAAGGTTGGATGCTTGGAAAAAAAATTTTTTAATGTCTAGGAATCAGAATCTATGGTATACAAATCGGTTGAAGTTCGTACATATGTACATACGTACGCCTGCCTACCCTCTCACCTCGCAGCCAAACATTTTTCATGGGTGAATGGTGATAAATTAATGGCCGGGGGCTGGATGTTGTGCTTGTCCTAGTCTCAAGTTGGATTATAAGGCGAATGAAGCTATGACAGGACTAGCAAGCCGGTAGCAGAAAATGTATGACTCGAATAAAAAGCTGACCTGGACCATATGCTGAAAACAGTAATGAATGTAAAGTAAAGTATACAAAATCAACCACGATTTACTTGCCCTACCCCTTCCTTTTGATACACACACTCTTCCATCATATAATTGCATCGTCATTCGATCCACACTCATCTTCCTAACATGCCCAAACCAATGTAAGACATCTCTTTTACAATGACCTACTGAATTCCCATTCAAACTGCACCATAATTGAAAGCTAGAATTGAGAAAAACAGGAATCATGATATCTCTACTAAAAATTATGTCTTGTAAGGAAGGATAGGAGTTCATATAGAGGCTAGGGGTTTGTTTGAATTTGATTTTTTTTAGCACCACGTCTTACTACCCGTTCATGTAAAATATGCTTATGTACTAATTACACTAATGGTTTTAGGGATTAGAAAGGCTAAATTTATAGAAAATGTTCCCACATTTGCATGGATGGGGAGTGGAAAAGTATTTTAGAAAACCACCCTCTTTGTACACCTTTAATACATGAGTTTGGCACTTGCCGATATTTTTTGTTCTATGTGTATAGCAGATACGATAATTATACAATTTGTTTGTCTTAACTATTCTGTGTAACTATGTTATCCAGGCAACTACCAGCAGAGCTCGAATGGGCCTCGTCCGATGGCCATCTTTGAGCTGCTTGACTACATAGTGAATGAACCTCCACCCAAACTTCCGGCCGGTATTTTTTCCTCAGAGTTTAAGGACTTTGTTGACAGTTGTCTGAAGAAAAATCCTTCAGAAAGACCAGACCTCAAAACACTCATGGTTGGTTTTTATGTTGTTTTCTTGCTCTTGTTTGATTCTTAAATTTGAACATGCTTTCAGATCAAAACTACTAATGTTATATTTTTTTTAAACACTTTAATTTTTCTTCCCAAAAATTCATGGTCGATAAAAATGGTCGTCACCCGCATTATTAATGTTAACAAGTAATTGCTAAATAATTCAACTATCGTATTTCTTCGATTATAAGACACTTTATTTTACCATTTAAACATCTAAAAAAACAGGGTACATCTTAGAATCAATGACATCTTTGAATATTTTTTATTTACCAATGCTCTCGATAGCTCAGAAGACAATATATTATGAGATAATATAGATAAAGACAGCACTGAAGACTCGAATATTGATTCTGATGCAGATATCGATGGCTCTGAAGAATCAAACTGATATTGATTCAGAAGGAATAGAATAAATAACATACCTACTGATCTCTACATGCTGTTACATGCGGGAGGGTGGGGTACATCAAAGTTTTACATCACACAGGTCTTAAACTCAAATTCTAATGTTTAAAAACAATATTATTCATGTTTTCACCTTTAATAAACATACTTATGGAAAACTTCTGAATATCTGTGGCGTTGAAAATGTAAGTTTACCACTTACATTTTGTCTATCAATATTTCAAATGCACTTAGGTGGCATTGTCTGTCCGAGACTCTGAACACCAAGCACATTCGAAATCACATCTTTTGGTGCAGATGACAGTGACATGTTTATACTCGCAGCATTTATTTAGATTTGTTCATCTAATGACCCCCTCACATTCTTTTAGTTGGCTAACAGCTGTCAGTTGAAGATATATATATAAATCATAAATCATACCCATGTTGAAAAAGTAACCTTTTGTGTTTTGTGTTTTGTGTTTGTCATGTTTTTTAAAACTCTGATTTTAAATTTGGGTTAAAAAACTGCAAGGTTGACTCTTGAATCTTAAAACATAAAAAATATCTACTGTTTGCTAGCAAGTTAAATGTTTAGTAATAGTTCAAAGAAGTCGTTTAAATCAAAGCTACGGGGTCATACAACATTTTTTATTTTCCAGAATCACCCATGGGTCAGGAAGGCGGAGCAAGAGAACGTGAACATTGCAGACTGGGTGTGTCGGACCATGGAACTGCAGTCACCCTCAACTCCAACACGGGTGCCCCCTAACTACTGAAATCATCTTTTAACTCTTCAACACATAGCTTCTGTCTCTACAGTCAATGTTGGATCATGTGGGAACAAATACCACGCCCTGTTTCCATTCTTGTAATGGATACATGCAACCAGGTCCATTGGGTCCATAAAGGGTGTCTGACAAGTTGATAAAACTTAGTAAATCTACCATTTTTAGGCTATTTCAATGTTCTGCTTTTTTATGGGAGAAATGTTTACATATGGTTTATGTTTTTACAATTTTTTTCCTCATTTAGTAGATTTCAAACATAAACTAATTTAAAGGTTATTTATTAGCTCTTGATTTAATTTTACACATAGTTAGGTATGTTTTAAAAATATTTTTTGACCACCACAGCATTTGCTCATATTTTGAAACGAGACAAAAGGAAGATAACAATATGATGATCACAAAAAATATTTAAAAGGTATCTATATTTTGTGTTTAAGGTTATTTGGAATAAATCACAAGCCTAAATCGTGGTTTAAATTAGGAGGGATAGCCAGCAAACTTACCTTAGTGATACTGGAATATAAATTGTTTAAATAAAACACTAAAAAATAACACAACAACATTCTTAAAGACAAGCTCTCATTTCCACGCCCTAAAAGTGGTAGCGTAGAATATATTTTTCCTTCTCTAAATCTTCCATACTCTCTCGCTTTCTGAACAGCTACACTAATATTATAAAGAGGAAAGATTTTATTTTTTGTTTTTTTATTTTTTGTTTGTAATGGATAAACTCAAAAACTACTGGACCGATTATAAAAATTCTTTCACCAATATAAAGCTACATTATCAGCGAGTAACATAGGCTATATTTTATTTTGAGAATTTAATTTATTCCTCATAAAAATGTCGATAGTATATTATATAGTCGTTGGAAAAAAAAATTGTTGAAGGTGAGGAAAGAGAAATAGATGTAGTGACGAGGAACGCCAAAAAAAAAAAATTAAAAAAAAATTTGGGGAAACGAGGGGAGTAAATGAAAGTGGAGGAAGCTGAAAAATTAATTTGATTTTAACAATTTGTTTGATTGGTGTATACACAATTCCTTTCGCGCCAAGAGCAAACAAAATTATAGAGGAATGAGATGAAAATAGGAGGGAGGATAAAAAGAGGGAGGGGGCTATACAGTGATGGTAGGACTGTATTAAAAAAAAAAGTAAAATAAATATTGTTTTTATATTGACATGATGGATGATTTGAAGCTTTGTTTTACAGGATTCTTTACAATATTTTTTTACGGGGAAGGGGGCTAGTAACAAATAATTATTGATAGACAGAGCACAATGAGTCACATGCCTCCCAACTTGTTTGTCTCACCACAAACGTTAAATACAACACTTCCTCCAACTCTAAGCTTGCTATCGAACAAAGAAGAAAAAGGCCTACAAAAGATTGACAGTGATGAGTCTGTAGTAACTGCCTGGAAATGCTCTTCTTTTCCCCGCCATCCCCCTTTTCGGGAAATAGCCAATCCTGCCCAACTTATGAGAATCGATAGATTCCCGAGCATCTAGAATCCCTTAAAACCCTATACAGAAGAAAGTAAGCGGTCATCATCTTTATGCATTGAATTTTACCTTAATTTTTTTTATCTTTTCAAAGGTGGGCTTTATTCACCAAATTTTCATACATTATTTCAATTTTCCTAATTCCGAGCAATTTCCATGGGCTATATAGTATTATTTAGCCCAGTGTTCCAGCTGGTGTACCACGGTGGTGTATTAGATGTGCCGTTAATCGATGTTAATAAGGACACAAATGATGTTGATACAAGCAGCAGTGGTGCGTCATATACATTTCTTAATTATACTTACTAATATTTTTAATACGTATGACAAAATCAAAAGCTTTCTCGCGAAGCCAGAGTTATAGTTAACCCAAATGTATAGTGGTTTAGACTAAATGTTTCCAAATGTTAAAAAAGCGGTCACAGAAAAAGAACGCCAAACTTCAATCAGGGAACTTTTGAAATGACTTCAGCAAAAAAACTAGTTTATCCTTTCCTAATTATGATTTGATATATAATATTTTCTACTGCTGTGGTGCCTACCCAAAATGAAACAGTTTGTTGCAAAAATTCTAGGCTTGTTAAGAGTTCTATGAACTTTGCAGAACACAGGTTTAACCAATGTTTCTCCTCATTTTAAAATAATCTTCAGCTATGCTCTATTATTCCATTTTATTTCTAATAGCAAACATAACAAATTACTATCAGCATTTGGTCGGCACCCTTTATGGACATCTTAAATAGGAATGTGATATAAGTTAAATCATTTTTAGAAAGAAAAACTTTCTAGTTATTTTGATGACTACAAAAAAAAATTTATTTTAGTATTGGTTTTGTTGAGTTGGTTAGAAATCATAAACACAGATAAACTAACACCACACAATTAAACATATGTTAGGTGTTGGAATTCCACTTTTTCAATTTGAAACAAACTCGAATTGAATATATGAAAGACTCTCACAGCCGAATTAAAGTTTGAGTATTTTGTGTTTGTTATTTTATGCTAGAAAAAAATATCTCGGTAATTTATTTAACTTTATTTCTGAAATCATTTGGAAAACATTTGATTGCACACTCATTTGTAATTTCCTTTTAATCTGAGAAAATCAAGCTATCACAACTTCCAAGTCAATTACTCTTGATTTTTCTTTCATATGAATATTTATTTGTAACTAAATAACAGCTCAGAATGGCAATAATTGACCAAAAATTGATTACTTTAGTTGTCAAAATTGTTTTTATCCGTGAAGCCGAAATTATCTTTGAAGCATAGTCGAAGCTGATATTTTTTCGAATCCAAGTCAAAATTTCAAAACTTGTCACACCCTTTATACCACTTTCTATTAATTACCAAGACATATCTATATAGTTTCGTAATATCTCATTAAGTAACAGTCTTTATTTTAGCATAAACATATTATTTCAAGAGGATTGGTCTCAATTAAAGATGTCACGATACCAGTTTTTTTTATCCCAATTCTTACGTTCAACCTCGATTCTTTGATTCTTGAACATTTCCTTTTTAATTATTTTTCAAAGCATTATTGCATAGAAAATCTGATGTGTCTGACATCCTACTCCCCCATCAATGCGAATCTTGGACTCGATTATTAAAACACATGTCGTTTGAAACTTTAATCTCACAATCTTATAGATATTTATTAAACACACTAAAATTCTTCAAAACTAAAAATTCAAAGAAACTCAAAATTAATACAATAAATTGCGGGTTTTTAACGGAAAGAAGAACCCATTTCACACATTACAAAAATTTTAAGTTGTCCGCCATAGCTGATCCTACGCATGTTAGCTCGTCAGAAATTATTGATGAAGTTTTGGCAACGATATATCGATAATCTAGTGAATTAAAATAAATGAAGACAGTTTTTTTCTTCATTTTGAATTAAGTCAATTTTTGTTCTATTTTTTATTAAACTTTTCTTATTCATAAAACTAAATAAAATATTCGAAATTGAAAAGCGACAAAGAATATAATCACAGGAAAGCAGCCATTTTAATTAGATAAGAATATTGTAGCATTGGATATACACATTGGGATATATCAAGTAATGATAGATATATCAATATATTACGGAAAATTGCCATCCTTAGTCTACGCATTATATATCGATTGTTTCTTTAGAATCTATTCATATATTCTGACATTCTCACTTAACTATTACTTTTAAATAAAAATGTGTCAAGAGTTGTTAGGTTTGCCTCTTGTTACCATCATGTCAGGTTGTATTATATTCCAGACCATTTATTTTTCATGTAGATCACCTCAAATTGTTAGGGTTATATTATATTCGAGGCCGTACTATATTTAGGCCATTACGGTATATTTACAATTTTCCAGCATTTAAGTGAAAGGGCAACTAAACTAACATGAGAAATAATCGATTATCGCCTATATTGAATGTTGCTGTTTTGTTTAGTTGCCAGTTTTATTGAGAGAAAGAATAGAAGTAGCAAGAATCTTATTATTAAGATTGATTCTCGATTATTTCAATACCATTAAGACTCAAGGGTATCGAGGAATCAAGTTTGACAGCTCTATTCTCAATAAAGCCAATGGAAACTTTTTTTTTGAATGAAAGATGTAATTTTAACTCAATAGTGAAAGAATGTATGCAATTCAAGTGTGATATTAATTAATATGTTGTTTATAATCTAGTTTCATTTGAAATTTTAATATAATTATTTAAGTTGGGAAAGTTGCATGCAAGATTCATAGGAGGGACTAGGAAGACAAACAAAATATGACTTGCACAGTGAAAAAAGGACTAAAGCTCACAATTTACGTTGTTTACCAGAGCTTCAGGGATGTTTTTGATTTGGGGTGGGACGGGGAGAGAGATTGGGGGAGCTACAAGATACAATTATTGATGAAATTAAACTGGTGTTTTGCATAGCTTCTTAAGAAAAGGTCAGACACACTTGTAACATAATGAGGGTCCCTAGAAGATTAATTGTGAAAGTTTTTATGGTTACTATAGGAATTTTCTTAAAATTGAAATACAGCTTATGTTATATATAACTCTAAAAATAAAATTGCCACAAATAGAACTTATATAAAATAATTTGCTTAAGCTATAGGTAAAAAAAAATGTATCCTAGATTTGTATGTACCCATCAATCAAACTATGGGTGGGTACAATGCACACGTGTACCCCCGGTTCTTACACCACTGCTCTTAAACACCTAAGTAGAGGTAGTTTTTTTGAAGAAAACTGTCCACTTCTTTCAATTTTCTTGACCTCATTGTGTGAGCCAAATAGCGTTTTGGTTCTTTTATTTGTTTTTGTCACTATTTGTGACCTTTTTTCATATGTATAATTTAGAGCCAATTATGACTCTAAATGATTTTTAATAATGTCCAATCATTTGGAATTTAAATAGGGGTGTAAATTGCTTATAAAGGCGGATCATACAATTTTTATTTCCAGGAGTTAACTTGTTCCTTCAAAGAGTTTGAAATAAAACATTTTTTTCTTATATTTTTTATTTAGTTAGGTACACTATTTACTAGGGGTCTAAAATTACTTGAATTTTTGAGTTTCAAGTTGAGCCCAACTTTTTGATAGCTACTCCTATGTTTTAGCTTGACAGATTTAAGGATCGGTAATTTTGATTAAGGAGTGTTAGAGAAACCCAGAAAAGAGGGTAGTGTGCTGAGATCTGTCCATGAAATTTTAAGGTCAGCAACTGAGCAAACTTCTTGTTGAATGAAAAACAGTAAAAGAAAGATACAGAAGGTATGGAAAGGCATAGCTTATAGCAGGTATAACACAAATGGCTTAGAGCAAGATTGTATCATCAAGCATACCTTAGTGCAAAAGTGTACCATGCATTTAATCTTGAAGGTTTGCAAGCTTACCTTGCTTGGTTCAGTTCACTTATGGTTTAGCATAGAAGATAGGGCTGTAGTGTTGACAGTTAATGTATGAGTGCTATCTTTAAGGGTAAACTGCAGCATTAACTTCTTTCTCTCATAGGATGATGTTAAGTCTTGCTCTGGGATAGTGTTTTAAGCTTTATAGTATAAAGCTTAAAACACTATCCCAGAGCAAGACTCTTATACTAAGTAAATAGTTGCACTATAAAATAATTGAAGGTTTTTTTTTTATAGCTAAATCATCACACCGAAGACAAACTTTATGAAAATTGTTTTAAAATTGTACTTAAGGATTATAAAATTGAATAATGATTAAGTTTTTGTTTATTAACTATCACTTGTTTATAAAATAATCTTATTATTTACAACATTCTGATCACCTCTGTGGTCTAGTGGTCAGTTCCTGGCTACAGTTCCAGAGGTCCTGTGTTCGATCCCCTGTGCTTCCAGAATTTTTCTGTGAAGCAGTGGGTTTGGAACAGGGTCAGACTCAACTTTGTGAGGACAAATGAGGAGCTACTTGATTAAAGACTCTTTGAGATAAATGACTGAAGAGTTTGTTGGGCTGACCACGGGACATTCTCTATCTACAAATGTTGGTGCTATCATTGCTAATGACGGCGGCTGCTCGGTCGTTATAGCTCATGCCATGGAATTTTTTTTATTATCATTCTTAATCACTCATTCTAATAATTAAAAGAAAAAGTTATTTTGATTAGTAAGTATTAAAATTATATATTTATTTAACTCAAAACTCCACTAGACTCAATACTTTGGAGCTTACTGAAATGCTCGCTCTATCTCTAATGGTTTGGAAACAAATCCAGATCCCTAAAAATATATTTAACCGAAATAAACAGGAAAAGTAAAATTAATTATCAATACACTAAGTACAAGTATTATTGACATCTATTGAAACACTTGACTACTCGAATTAGCATCATTGACTTATTAGTTTAATACTAGTATTGTGTGTTGCTACAACCTACCAGCAAAACATTTAATTTTTACAACTACAATTTCGTGCAATTACTATCACAATTGGCATCGTGGTGATCAACCCAGCTCTAAGGATTATTTAAATATCTCTACTATAATGGTAGCCCAGAATGACATCGAAATATCATAAAAAATCTAGTACAGTATTTATAAACATTGGGCTGCAAATTAATTCTTTGTAAAGATCTCTAGTCATGTAAATAGTGATGTTATTACTATTTTAACAATATTGAAACAATAATACCACATTACAGTCATATGTAATACTTTTTCACATGATCTTCTCTTTTACTCAATACTGCCCCGTTTAAAATATTTTCACAACTATCTTTGCTTGTGATGGGGTTACATTCAAATATATTATATTTTTAAAACAAAATGTCTTCATATATATAAAAAAAATTCTCTTTATAAAATTGTATAAATATATATTAGTGAAAGTGATTATAAGTATGTGTGTGTATATATATATATATATAGTGTTTGATTTATTCTTGTATATAAAACTAGACCTGGACAAAATCAACATTTTCATGTCGAGTTAAGCTGAGCTAACATCCCAGAATATCAAAGATACATTTTTTAGAACATTAAGTTTTTATATTATATTAAGGCATGCAATTTAATAAGGCTTTCAATTTAGAAATTCTAGACTTAACTCTTGATAGCTACCCCTCTCAATAATCATTTGATATTATAAGTATATACATGTTCAGATCAATTGTAAGTCTTAGTATTAGGTACTCAACACTCACACTACCCATGGGCATGTGGAATAATATCAAGCTCAACAAGTCTGGTTTACCAGTGATGAGGTTGAAGTTAAAATCCTGATTGGGTGTACCAATAAATGTGGGTACATTTAATTACATTCTTCCATCCTCGCTTCAACCCATTGATGCAATTAAATATGTGTATTAGAGATGAGTAGTAAGCTTTGGTGCAAAAAATTGGCCCTGACCAGAACTTTGTATATAAATGAATCTCAAGAGACACTATTCTAAGAAATTTAGTTTAAAAACTGTCCATATAGTATGACTGCATTTTAAATTTACCAAATATATTTAATAAATCTTCTTTTCCTTTGCAATTAAATTTTTAGTAAAAATTAGTTGAAACTATTTTAGTGTGCTCTAATTGCAGTGGATGAGCTCTCTTAGTCCTAAGAGTTAGTTAACTTAGAATTTTAATATTATCAAGCATGAATTAAACTTTCAGAATTTTATTATATCAAACCATTCAAAGCTCACTATATGCCATTTTAGTCAAATTACACTATTTTGTGACGCTCATTCATTTTTTCTGTATCCTTACTCCCAATAATATTTGGAAGAAGGTGTAGGAGAAGTGGACAGAAACATATAAAAGGAACTAACCCAATATTGTTTTTACAATGAAAAGAATAACACAGTTTATACTCCACAGCGCTGCCAATGGATAAAGAGGTAATGGGTGCCTCTTGAAGAAAATCAATTGTTACTGCCCAATCCCCTGAACTAGATTTTATTCTATTAGAACTCATCAGGGAGGAGTGTGAAATGGCAATGCAATTTCCTAAAATAGGAAACCAAAAAACACAATAGGGGGTAAAAGGAAAATAGTAATGGTAAATAGGACACTTGGATAGGAACAAATAACACAAAGCACAAACACAGAAAATGAACATAGGCTGTGAATATATAAAATAATATATCTCTTTAAGGAAAACCTCTCTTTTGCTTTTTGAGGTAAACTCCAAATTTAACTAAAACTGCTGCTGCAATAAGAATCTCAATAACTGGTTGTCCAGATAATCGGCATCACACTATTTTATTTATGATTCATTAACATTTTAAATGTAAAATTTAATGTTAGACATTTAACCTAAACAGGTAGTAAGACACGGTGCTAAAAGAAATTTAAATATTTTAAAATAAATGTTTCTTTCTATTAATGACACTGTCTTGACAATTGATACCTAATGAAGGCTTGAGAGGGTGAGTTATTTTTAGGCTAATTTGACTTTGCTAGTAGGAATAATTCATTTTAAACCTTAATTAACTGTGGGGGTTTGATTCAGTTTGAAAACATGAACTTTGTCCAGGGCTTTTTTGAACAATTCTTCTTGAGCTTGTAGCGTAGAATTTAAAATAGTTTTAAGACAAGTTTTATTATTAGTAATTATTTTGTAAACACACTGTACCATCAATTTTATGATTACTATTATTGTTATGATTTAGAAATATATATATTTTTTAGAAACTTTATTTGATATTGCTGCCAATTATTATAATTATATTAATCAAGTAATAATTTGTTAGTCATCTTGGTATGTGTTGGTGTCTACTCAAACAGGAGTGAGAGGGAATGTTCTCGCCATGTGACAATATGTTAACGTGATAGAGTACTGGTAACAATTGAAGTAGGACACAATTTGAGTGTGAATCTCAAATACTACACTTCTTTTTAGTACATCCAAATAAAATATGGCAATAAAGCCAAACTTTGTGTATTATATAGTTTTATATTTTTTAAAAAAAACTTTCCTCTTGCGGATCATGTTCTGAATGCAAAATTTCAAATATATGTTTGGATTATGCATTAAAGATTCTTATGTCTATGATATTTATGAGAAATTAAGGAAAAATGACCCCAAATGGCTATTTTATATTAGATACAATTACCAGAAAATTATAGGCCTCAAAGTTCACAATTAAAAACACAACAAAAATATAATTATGAAATTATCAGGGTGGATCAGTTGGGGAGGAATGAACCCTGAAAATTTCATAATTATATGCTTTGTTTAGTTTTCTGATGTGTAGGCCTGGCCCTTCCATCTTCTTTTCAATGCTTTATGAGAAATAAATATTTTATTGCTTCAATTAGGGATTAGTTCTTCAGATTATTGAATCCCCTATAGTCAAGGATCTTAAAAAAATATATTATTCAAGTGTTTAAATAAAATATATAATTTTGAATATGAAATTTTTTGAGACCAATTGACTAGTATTCTGTTTAGCCAAACATAATTATGGGACAAAACTTGACAAGCAACCCCCAGACCATTAAATTACCAATGATTATAAATGCACATTGCAACAAAAAATATGTTATAACTAGAGACATTTTAAAGGTAGGTTATTTTTAGGGGGAAAGTGGTGTTATTTTTCTCAAAAAGCAATGATATTATATGCTGAAAGAGATGTTATTATTTACCTAAATACAAGTCAAATTAGTATTCATTATAAAAAACCTAGGATACAACTGTCTACATTTTTCGTTCATATTGTGTCTTTAACTATTTACTATTTTTAAATGACACTTTATAAAAACAATGACTTAAACATTTGTAATGTAAAGCAAGTTAATGTTTGACACTATGAAAGTAAAAACTATATTTGTATTATTGTTAATGCCCATTTGGTTAAATTGATATAAAAAAAACATAGCACGAATACCATAACAGATGAGTCATAACTAAAACATATTACTTTAATAACATGGCAAATATTGTAATCATCAAAATAGTTATCATTTTTACGTTTACAATGGTTTTAGTAATCATTAACTCTGTTAGGAAAACCTCATTTCTCATTTTTTACTTTTGTGAAAGTAGAAAATGATGGAATATTTTGGGTAAAATTGATGGTGTGCATCTTAACTCACCAAATGGTCAATAAGTAATTAATTTCATATTGATTTGTATATCGTTGGAGGGGTCACTCATTATTTTTTTCAAGAAAAGATGAAAAAACAAAATAGTGCACTAGGAATAAGGCATTGGATAAATAATTGATAAACCATCCAGAATTATGATAATTCATCATCATGAACCATTTCCAGCCTGTGGCTAGGTCCATTTAATTAAATGCAACCATTTCCAGCCTGTGGCTAGGTCCATTTAGTTAAATGCCTCCATCTTTCCTCTGTCATTTCACCATTCTTCTTCCTGTATTTTCTTCCACTCTCTTCCTCTCCCTTGCAAACTTGCTATCTGTCCCTTCCATATCTTCCCTACATACTTCATATCCATTAATCTTCTTGGAATCCTTTCCCTTTCCATCCTCATTACGTGTCCATACCATCTCATCCTAGCCTCCTCTATTATCTCATGTACCCCCTGTGCCCAAACTCTAAACTTTAAATCTTAATTCCTAATCCTATCTCTTCTGGTGTCATGCTCCTCAAAAACTTCTTTCCTATGGTCTCCACTTTCCTTGTTTCTTTTTTATCCAAAGTCCAAGTTTCTGCTGCATACATTATGCTGGGTATGAAATATGCTCTATACAGCACTTCCTTACACTTTAGGGGCACTTCTCTTTTCCATAGTAGGTCTCTTACACACCTGTAGAAATACCTCTCCCTACTGCCCTCGTCTCACTCCTTTTGCCTCAATCACACTACTAAGATACTTTACGGTTTTTGATTCTTTCAAATCTACTCCATTCAGTCATATCACCTTTCTTGGCCTTGTTCTCTGCCTTGTCATCACAATCACTTCACTCTTTTCCATACTAAATTTCATTCCACACTTTTTCACCTCCTCATTCCATTCCCGCAGCTGTTCCTGTACTTCCTCTTCCTTTTCCCCCATACCATCGAATCATCAGCAAACATCATTGCTTTCATTTTCACCTGACCCTGATAATTGCTTTAATTTATTTTACTAATCAGATTCAAGGATATTTGTTTTAATAATGATTAAGTAGTAAAATGTAGGAGGATTAGATTTTGATACAAAAATAAGTCATAATTACATTTCATTTAATATATTTTCAAAAGACTTGTATTTGTGTCCTGTTTTTTACAAGCAGCAGTATTAATTAGTAGCTAGCTACCTTTAGTGAGACATTTTTATATTATGAAGTGGTTCCTGTATAAATATGTTTGTAAATTTGTGTTAGTTTTTTTAAAATTTATAATAAGTTCTAGTCTCTATTTGTGTCACCTCCTATAATATTAGGTCTGGAACAATGTCGATTATCATTTTGGTAATCGGCCCAATTGGTAAGCCAATAAGATTATTGTCATTTTGCTTGCTGAATCTTAAAACAGGGCTATTGTTACAGGACCTACACATGGAAGGTACAAATGATTTATTGCTAAGCTCTTAGCAGACAGCCTTGTCCTTTTTTTTACCAAGA
>CABFVZ010001344.1:34367-63160 GCA_902151445.1 Timema monikensis
TTTTTTTTTTTTTTTTTTTTTTTTACTCTTGTACTCTTGTACTCTTGTCAGTGAGGTTACAACGTAGTCTACTTTTCCTATCATCCTAAACCTTAACATTTATTATTGTTATTTTATAGGTTTTTATAGCCTCAATGAAAGGTTTAGGTTTCAGATCACAGGAATTGATTTATAAATACATGAAAGTATATATAATAAAATGAATGATTGCTTAATGGTTTGGGAATTAATGGTAATTATAATAAAACATTTTAGTGTTACAGTATACCTAGTCATTTTTCTTGCTCTTACTGAAGGTTCGTATAGAAATTATACTGTAAATCTACTTTAATGCTTTCATATGAAACTCGTGTTGAAAAGTACACTAGCTGTTGATATCCATTCTGGTTTAAGTAGATGTTTTCCTGTATTTAGTATAGCGCCACACTTGAGGCAGAACTCTTACAACAGCAACAACTTCACTTAAAGCATTGCAGAATATGGAAGAAATTGATATAATTTTGATCCAAGGAAATTATATGTTACTGTAAGAAAAGGCTAACCTCGTAAACAGTTTGGATCAGGAAATCTTCCAACACCTCATAGAGGCAGAGGTGACATAAGAAGACCTAATAAATAAGGTAGAGTTAGTGGACGACTACAAACTTAAGTTACATGTTTTAGCAGCTGCAGTCTGATGCTGTTGCTGTTCGGAAAAAAAGAACAGGAAAATGAGGCTCAGTCATTTGTAAGTACCAACCATAATTTAAGAAGTAAATATCGTTTTCCAAAGATTGAATTCAGCAAATTCAGTGGAAATTTACGAGATTGGTTGGGTCTTTGGAACCAGTTTCAGATTGACGAGGATCGGGAGTTAGATAATGCAGACAAATGTGAATATCTTATCCAAGCAACTTTACCCCAATTCCAAAGCCTTCGATATTGTCGACCGTTTCCCGGCCACTGGAGAAAACTATCCCAAAGCTATACAAAAACTTAAATCACACTTAGGTAAAGATTCTTTATTGGTAGAGATTTACACTAGATAATTATTATCACTAATGAATGCCAGTAGCGTACCTGATGTATCTTGCCTGTGTGATAAAATCGAAACTCAACTTGGTGCTTTGGAAAATCTAAGGGTAACTTCAGAGAAATATGCTGTGATGTTGTTCCCTATGTTAGAATCATGTTTGACTACAGATATGTTATGCGCTTGGCAGAAGAGTGGTGGAGGAAAAGAAAATGAGCCTGAAGAATGTCTTCCAAGGCTGTGATGAAGTTACTGGTGAATGAAGTAAAAGGGGAGGAGAGGATTAAGCTTGCTGTCAAAATTCCACATAAAGGTACCATCACTGCTAATCCTGATAAGTCGAAAGGTAGGAAGAAAGATTCTAAACGTTACAATGAAGATACATTACCTTCAGCAACTGTTTGTGTGGAGTGGAGTCCTCTGGTAGCATGTATATTTTGTGATAGGTTTCATGTTAGTGACAACTGCTGCTTAACAAAGACAAGGTGTCCAGCCAAACTATATTTTAAAATTCCCTGACTTACAGGTTTTCCAGAGCCAATTTACAAATTTTTCAGTCACTAACAAATCAAAATGTCATTGCTCACTTTATGGCTTATTAAATGAAGGGATGCTTTAAGAAGACATAATTTACCTTCACAAGAAATTTCTCTTGGTTGGAATTGAGTAAATTGATGATGACATTTTCTTATTTGTGTCCCTTTTACCCCATTTTGCAGTATTTAAAAAAAAAGTTTCAATCCCCTTATCATTAAGAGACTTATACAGAGCTCCTATGTAAACAACGTTGTCATGAGCATTGGTGAATTAGAAGTAGATCACTTTATCCAGAAATATAGTGAGGTCTTTTCTGACGGCAGATTTAATTTGAGAGGATGGCAATTCACGCAAGATGAGTGAAAATCTGCCCCTCTTTCTTCTGTCTTAGGAATGTTGGGGGATTAGCGAGATGATACGTTGATTCTGAATATGGACTGGTTGAATAGGTGTGATGTAGGAGAAGTGACCAAAAGGAAATGTTGTCTCTTGCGCAAAGAATTTTCGATCCTGTGGGAGTGACATGTCCCGTTACTCTTTGTGCAAAACTATTGATTCAGAGGACATGAAAGACTTGAATTGGATGGGATACAGTAGTAGATAAAAATGCCAAGTTTTTCACCTGGGTAAAGTATCTGCTTCTATTGGTGAAGATCAAGATTCTTTGATGGTTTGGAATAAGTTATCGTGTACAAATTCATGTCTTCTGTGACAGTTGTTTTCGTTAGATGTGCATCCAGTAATGATCACATAAGTGTGCAGTTATGCTAAGGAAATTCGCGCGTAGCCTCCCTCAAAGAAATAACTATCCCAAGATCAGAATTGTTAGCAATTACAATTGGTGCGAGTTTGCTAAAAGGGGTGCTGGAATATACTTGTTTAAAGGTTCCTGATGCTTTTTTTATGGTCGGATTCTTCTTGTGTGCTGGTTTGGATTTGTAGGAATGATAAATTGACTGTTTTAGTAAGAAATCGGGTGCATGAGATATGGAAATTGGCCAATCCCAGTCATTGGAGACATATTCCAGGTTCAATAAACCCATCTGATTTACCATCACGTGGCTGTTCTGTTTCTAAGCTGGTGGATTCCCAAGGGTGGGAGGGCCCTGCCTGGTTATACGAATCACCAAACTATTGGCCTCGAGCAGAACCTGTGTATGACTAAAAAGACATATCTGAGGAGATGAAAAAACAACAACGGTGAATTCTTTTACTATAGTCGATGAAACTGCACCATGGTATGCAAGATATTTTTCCAGTTATCGAAGAATAGTTTGTCTAATTGCATGGATTCTTCTTTTCTGGGAGAGTTGTCTAAAACGAGAGAAGATTTCACAAGAAAACCTGGAAGCTAGTGAGCTAGAGAAGGCTGAAATTGGACTCATTAGTTTCATTCAAAAAGAAAGTTTCCATGTGCCATCTTATAAACGATTATCCTCGCTAAATCCTTTTGTGGAAGACGGTGTCCTCAGATTTAAAACAAGACTACTCCTTAGAGAAGATTGGAAGCTGTTCAGATTCCCAATGACCCTCCCAGCGCACCATGTTGTTTCACTTCTCATCGTGGAAGAGCCCGTGAAACAAAATCACGTCGGAATACAACTTCTTCTTAATCACCTAAGACAACGTTTCTGGATTATTGGTGGGAGGAGAACTGTGAGAAAAATCATGAGTCATTGTGTCAGATGCCGGAGGCATGAGGGTAAAACCGTTCCAAAAGGATGGGAAAAATTGTGGGGTTGTTTTCTGGTTCCAATAGCATAACAAGGCTCGCAAGAGTAGTGACTTCTATAGGTGTAATTCTGAGACCCATACAACGACTCTACCCACTAGAGGTTTCTGATTATAGATGTGGAATACTGAGGACTTCATTCGAGGAAAAGAGAGTAGCTTCTTCAGAAGATCCTTCTAGAACTGAAGTACAGCCTCCAAAGATCATACGCTTTGGCAGAAGAGTCAACGTCCCCTCACGATATACTGATTAGTTGAGGATGTCCATCTTCAACGGTGGGAGGATGCTAGAAACAGAACTTGAGTTGGCATTGGAAAACATTGTTTTGCGTTGCTTAGATACCTTTAAGAACAAGATTATGATTTTTCACTGTTAAAATGGTAGATTGTATTACATTTGAAGATTGAGAGGAAATGGCGTTTAATGTTCTCTGTATTGTGATTTTCCTGTATTCAAATAAACTGTATTAATTTTTTCGTATCAATTTGTTCATAACAATAAGTTTGTATTTCACAAACACATATTGCGACCATTTCAATCACGTGTTTAACAGAGTGAATCAAATGGTGCGGTGATGTCCAAGGTAGTAAAAGATGTTCAGAAATTGGCTCAATTTTACTAACTTCCGGAGTCCGACAATATCGAAGGCGAACTGGCATGTGGCACAGTTCATGAAGTCATCCGATAAAAAGCCCTAAAATGCAATTGAAGCCCTTCTTACGTATAATGTGAATCTATTTTCTGTCATAAGGAGGATGAAGTTCTCAATGAACTTTATATGAAGCCAAGAAAATTAACATAAGATTAGAGTGAAATATTTCAAAAGATATTTTGTGAGTTAAGAGTGAGTGCAAGTTGTTTATTTGAATTTTCAGATAGTTCATAAAATAATGTTATAAATAAAATATCCAAAATACCATTTATTGAAACGTGCGTGTTTGTATATTCTAACAGTATGCCCCAATTAAAATTTGTTTACAGCAACTTATTCATAAAAACTTAATAGTCATAATAATTACAGACAAATTACCATTAAATCTTGCATTACTTAAATTTTAAAATTTTCGCCTGGAAATAAACCAATGCAACCCGCTTAGTTGGCCAGTAAAAGTAACCCCCACACACAAACGAATCCAAGATGCACCAGTGGCCGCGGGAGATTATATAAAAATGTGTCTGCATTGATCTATCGGTGACATTGCTTGGTAAGAAGCTTGTTTCTGTAAAAACATCTCCATAACTTTTTTTAATGCAGCGATGATATTATCAGAGTAAGGGCTTTCTGGTAAGCAGAACCAACACACATAATAACTTCTTAAAGTGTTTACCTAGTTGTTGTAATAACAACAGATCTATTGTTGAATCATAGTCATAAATCGAATGGCTTTAAAACGCCTACATCAAGAGGCTGAAATTTGTTGCTTAAGTGTGTAAGAAATAGTTAAAATGGTCACTAATTTAATTTTCTTTAGCCTTGTCTCTAGCAATGGTACATGGACCTGAAATGGATTTATTTAGACCAGTGAAATACTACTTCCTGACATTATATTGATAAACCAACCTATTTTTATAAACAATAATAATTGATATAAAATGTGTTACTTTATAGCAAGGTCACAGGATAGTACTTTTAGAAAATATCCTAAAATTGGATTGTACAGTTGGTAAAATTATATCAAAAGTAGTATCCAGATCATACAGCTGGCAACACTGGATACATATGAGCTCAACATTTTTCATTTGTTAAGAATAATTTTGTATAATTTGTGGTGAGTGAAAAAAAAAGTAATGAAAAGCGCAATAATTAGACTGAAGTGTTGTTATGCCAACTAGTAAACGTATAAGACACTAAAATACCAGATTGCTAGGGCCTACAGGTCAGCCGAGAGAGTTTTCTAGAAGCTACTTGACTGACCGACGGATCAGCCGGCTGAGTGTTTAAGAGTTAACTATGAAATGTTTCACATTGTATTAATTGCTTAAAATAAATGTATTATTTTATTACATATTATTAACTAAAAATCTATATTTCAAAGCAGTGGCGGCTCATACCTAAAATTAGTGGGGGTGCTGCTCCAGAAATGGTTTATTCTTTGTTTTAAAATTGTGTAAAAGGAAAAAAACATGTATAAAAAGAAAATTTATTCAGGAACTTGATAAAATCTTAGCAAAAAAACCATTTTTACTTACTTTAACTTAAATTGTTACAGTTCAAGCTTGATCCATTCATTTAAAAAAGAAATCCATTCTTCTTGTTTTAATTTGCGCAAAAAGTTCAATAATTTTCTCCTTGATGTCAGGATGACAAATGAGGATATTTTTCTCTATTGAAAGTACTGCAAGCGCAACATTATCTAGATTATTTTCCAAGATAAATTTCAGCAGCTCAATTAATTTGCGATATTCGTAAATATCAGTTCTACAGTAGAATACTTTTAGTTCAGTTTCAAGCTTTTCTTTGTCAATCATGGGATAAGATTCAGTGACCAGTACTATCTCTTTTGTGGGATGTTCATCCTTAAATCTAGTGAAGCAATTCTTGTTGAATAATTTAGCAGATACTAAGTGTTTAGTGGAAGAATATTTGTCCATTATATCAACACATAGTCACAAAATTTGGCAGGATGAAAAATGAGAGAATAAGATGAATATTAAAGGAAGAGCCAGTCTAGAACAGGATACATGACTAAGGTGGTATGCCAATGTGAGAAGAATGGAGAGGGAAAGGATCCCAAGGTGGACGTGGATATGAACGTGGGGATAGGAGTCCAAGAGGAACACAAAGGGACAGATTGCTGAAGGGATTAAGGAGTAGTATGGAGGAGTTAATAAAGAATTAAGCGCGCTAGGTGGAGGGAGAGAGGTGATGGGAGGAAAGGAAACTGTGGAGAGGCTCATGTAATAAAAGAGACCCAGCCTGAGGCTGGAAGGTGTTGTTGATGATTGTAATGATGATTGTTATATTGCAGAGAATTTGTGCTGTTAATATGAAACTCACTGTCCCTCCTGTTTCTTAGTTCCCCACTTTACCTTATAATCAAATCATCATAATCATTATCAACACTGACTATATCAGGTTAATAAAATGCCTCTATCATCCTCTCCTATTACAATTAATATTTTTATACTACTCACACTTGCTGTTAACTGATCTTCCTATTTATTTCTTGGTCTCTCTAAAACAAATTTTTAGATAATAGCAGAGTGGTGTAGCGATAGTTTATAGAACTACTTGGAAAAATGCTATATGCCTCGACATGTTTCAGGGATAGTTAATACAATCATTTCGTAGCCATCAAAGTTCCAGCTGATTTAATGACAGCGACAATAAAGTAAAAATATTTTTTGTATGCATAATACTATAATGATATATTTAAGAAGTATTATAAATCTTAACTTTAATTTATCATAGTAAAAATTATTATAAATAAAAATTTAAAATATATATTTATAATTTAGATATTCATTTGAACAAGTTCTCACTTCACTTTCCCGCCTTAGTTGTGCGTTCACGTTTGGAAATGTATTTACTATACCGATAAAGTCAATAATTTATGTTTAGATAGAATTGCAGCTGACCATTATTTATGAAAGGTAACGTTTTATTTTGTATTTCTCTTACTTTAAATATTTCGAACACAATTAGTAGGCTCGTAATATGCCTGCATTATTTGTTTTTACCCAGTTGTACTTGACTTAGTAAAGCAAATTGCTGTGGCCCCCAGAAACCTTTATCAATTGCTAAGGGAAGGGTTGGCTAAATGGGTAGTTTCACATACTCTTTAGGGAATGCATTTGCATTTGATTAATTATCGCCACTTTCATCTTGTTGCCTAGACTAAATAGCTTTTCGTAATCCAGTTTTGGCACTACAGTTCTTTCAAAAATACAAATACTAGAAACATTATTTTTTATTTTTATGTTATAATCAAGGCTAATTATTGAAAATAATGTTATAATTTGTTTATATGTTATACATTAAACAAGCTTATAGGCCCTAATATTTTATTTGTTTATATGTTATAAATTAAGTAAGCCCAACAAATGTTCCCTTCTAGTGGAGGGTTGGGTTAAGTAATAGGCCTATTATAATTATTTATCTTTTCAAATATTTATATGTGAGAAGTGGATCTAGAACCTCAAATATATCTTCCCACCCGCTTTTACTCTTTGCTAAATGCTTGATTCTCACTCCAATTTAACTTTAATAACTTAAGATTAGTCATGCATTTCATTAATTATTGAGAGTATTATTTTTAATCTAAAGAATGAATTTAAATTTATTAATATCTTTTACACATCTGGCATACAAGAAGCTATCTTTTGAAAAATAAATGATTAACTTGGCGGTTGTAGATGCATCCTAGTATTAAAATAGCTGGCTATTAAATCAATCATAATACTGGTCTTTTTAATAATAATTTTTTATTAATATTTTGTAATCTGCTCACACTAAGTTATTTTCTTTTTACTTATTTTTTTAATCAAGATTAATTCCTACTTTATCATTAATCTTGGGTTGAGAGCGTTTTAGTTGCGAGTCTTTAATATATTTACTTCTGGTACTGTACCATTTTATTAAATTCTTTTAAATATTTAGCTTATAAATATGAATGTTATATGTTTAAGGTGAGTTTTGTGTGTGTTTACATTAGGCCTTTTAGAATTATTTTACATTATTTATTTTGTTATCGTGTGAAATTTTCTTTTGTTTTTGTGTATGAATGGTAAAAGATAAAAAATATTCCATAATATAGAAAAATAGAAAAATTAAAGAATCCCACCATCTCTGTATACTATTCCCAAACAGGCTTAGCTTTGGAATATATCTTAAGTAGGACTTTTATACTTCTGGGAAAATTCTTTCCTCAGAATATACAGCTCAATGTGTGACTTTTGAGTGTCACAACTATATCCCCCAATACTCCCTTGATAAGCGTAATTCACGGTGCAGTTCTTTGCACAGCCAGGGCTGGTTCATAGTCCACCCCTCGTGAGGGTGAACTGGAGATAGTCACACATTTAAAATGTTAAATGAGATCAGAGTACCGGACGTTCTTGTCTTTATATATATCGTTGTTGTGGAAATTACAAACTAATTAAATGGCAGTATACAACATTGGTGTTGTTTTGAAGAACACACTCCAGAGATTAGGTCCACATACTTGAGCTTAAACCTAGGCCCAACATTGGCGGTGGCCCATGAAGGAAACACCCTTTGCTCGAAAGGGGCAAAGAAAGTCGGGGCAAGTCAAGAGATTCATTGGGGAGTTTCAAATGCTGTGATCTATAGTCGAGTTGGAAGAGATGACAAGTTGAAATTAACTCCCTGATACACTATGTTGAATTCTTCTAAAATATATAATATCTTGTGAATGTGGGGAATGCCAGGCCTCCACCGTGGTTCGGATTCCACGTTAAACTGTAGGTCCTTCATTTCCTCTCACAATCAACCCTACCATTACACATTAGCGTAAGTGCGTATAACCCGAACGGGCAGTAAGACGCGGTGCTAATAATAATTCTAAAATATAAGCTAAGTTACATTGACAATTTGATCAATTATTACAGTTGTAGTTGGCCTCTCCAGTGTTTTAGCTAAAGTTACAATATCTGTATATTACTTTTGGACTAGAGCTTAACTATAATTCATTCACGACCTAAGTTTACCTGGATGACAGCTCGAAATGTTACTAGAAGTAATCCCTAATATATCACTACGCCAACAGCTGACATCTATCACTTTGGATGACTGTAATGAAAACAGATGGTAATATATTAATGTGATAGTTAATCACAGTAATTTAGGCCAATATTATTTATATATTTATTTGAGGACAGGCACAAAGTTTATTTATCGTTTTATTCCAGTTAGAAAAAATATTCGCACCACTTTCACAAAAACTTTTAATGAACAAAGCTTCAAAATGGCGACCAACGAATTTAAACCATATAGTTGAACATGACGGTAAACAAGTTGTTTACAATGATGCAGACATGCAGTTGATGAAAATATTTTATTCAGTTAAATATTTCAAAATACGATAAAATAATCATAAAATCATTTATTGTATGTAAAAAAAATGACAACAATTTTTTCTTTTCCAAGTAAATACGATGCCTGTATTAAAATATATTGATGTGTGCACTAAATTACTCAAAATCAATAATGTTTCAAAATGAAGAATAAGTACTTTTAATTATGTTTAAAATATTGTTTTGAGTTGGACGGAAAGAAATTATTAAAAAAAATGAAATGGTATGAGAAAACTTAGGTTAACGCTAATTTTTTGAATGTAATATATAACAGATAATTAAAGATCTTTACATTTATAACAAAACAGTGATCTTTTACAAGTGTTGGCAACCCAAAACCTAAGCATATGATTTTCGAACTGTCATACAGGTAAAAACCTATCGTGAACGAACTTTAGCTTACACCAACCAAACTTGGTGTACACACACATTATTATTCTTTTCTACAATACTTACATTTTATTGAATGATTTTGAAGTTCTATTTATTAAAAATTGGTACAACTTACTATTGTGTTATCTTTAACAATGGCATTAATATAAGGGAGTAGGTTTCAAAGGAGAACCTACTGGGTGACTATATGTTTTGAGTTTGCTGAATTCTGAAGATGCAACCAGCATAAAACCTGCAATCACATTTATCATAAGAGGAAGGAATTTCAGATTGAACAAGTGTATTAATTCAGGCACATCTGCTGAAACATTCATCAGAGCTGTTCCGCAAATCATCAAATAGTACTGTCGATATGTACAACCGAGAAAGCCATGTAAGAGAAATTTCAAATCATTGAAAAGTAATTCAGGCCTCATTGCTAGTTGTATATTGTAATCAGAACCACAATCAGTAATTGGCTGTAACATGTAATTTTATGGTAACATTTTAATTGTAATCGTTGTATTTTTGATTGTATATATTTTTCTGTTTTTCTTACATAGGCCTATTTATTCAATTTTAAGTGCACAGCTGCATGCTTTTTTTTTTTTTTTTTTTTTNTTTTTTTTTTTTTTTTTTTGCATATAGGGCTTAAATCCACAGCCTACTTGTAAGAGAGAGCCATACTGTTTGTAATAGGTCAAGAGAGTGCTACCTTTCAGGGCATGTAGAGTGTACAGGATTATATCATGTCTACATGCACCCATCTAGTTTCATGCACTCGTTCGTAGTCTGGTACATCAAGATTATGACATGTCTCAAACTACTAACTTTTTTTAAAACTCCTTTTTTCAGGGCTGACATTCTGGGAAAATCTGAAACATATATCGCATGTATATTGATGAATTGACACTTAAAGCACCCTTTAGAAAGTACAAACATACTTTTTGCAGCCAACATTAATAACATTCCACCATATTACTAGTGTTTTTATATTTTTCTTCTTCTGTGAATAGTCATAGGTATTGGGGTTATCTATGATAGTGGTGAATTATATGTCTTTGTGAAAATTGTTGAGTCACTTTAATAACTGCCAAACAATTTCCTTCCTAGCTATATTGAACTGTACCTCTAGTTGCCACTTTTCTAAAAATTGGGGTTTAATTTAGTTGTGGTGAAAAGAGGTATCAGCCTCATAACTATTATTAACATTGGGACTTTTTGTGTATGGCCATCAGAGGTCAAGGGGATTAGACAGGGTTAGGTTGTAAAAAAAGTAAATGTCAATTAAGTTTTATTATTCAAACTGCCTTAAATAAAATTACTAATTTAATTTTTTGAAACACTAATTTAGGCCCAAATACTTAAGTCTTATAATCCTGAAATAAAAAAGTCCCCTAATTTGTGGGAATCATAGGTTATTAAAACTAGGAAAGAGATTTGGATTGGGATGGGGAATGTTAGGAGCTTATATAGACCAGGGCGCTACAGTAAATTATTACTGGTAATGAAGTAATTAAATTTGGATTAGATATTGTGGCTATAAAAGAGGTTAGATGGTCAGGAGATGGTAGAGTAGATGGTGAATATTTTTTTTTATGGAGGAACAGACACACACAGCTTAGTCAAAGGCTTTCTTATCTGCAGAAAGAGTATGTCAACAGTTAAGGACATCAAATTCATTAACAATAGGATGTCAAGTAAAGTGGTAGCAGGGAGGTGGCATAATACGGTCATCATCAAAGTGCATTGTCCTACAGAAGACAAATATGACCTATAAAGGATAGTTTTTATGAGGAGCAAGAACAATTGTATGACCAGATCCCAGCATATCAATTAAAATTGTGATAGCTGACTTTAAAGCAAATGTAGGGAAGGAAAGCTTGCATGATGTCAGTAATGATAATGAAATAAGTGATACATTTTGCCACTTCAAAGAACCTTATTGTAAAGAGTACTTGATGCTTCAAGCATAGCGATATTCGTAAATATACTTGGACCTCCCCAGGTGGGAATACACATGATCAAATAGATCACTTACTGGTGGATAAAAGATGTCATACAGGCTTACTGGATGCCAGGTTTTACAGGGGTGCAGATTGTGATTCAGACCACTACTTGGTAGTAGAAGAACTTAGGAAACATCTTGTCAGTAACAAAAAAAAAAAGGAAATCGGGCAGGCAAGTTAAAAATATATGAAGTAGAAAAACTATCAATGGTGAATGTAGGAATAGATATCAGATTCAAATTTTAAATAGGTTTTCTGCCCTAGAGTGCTTAAAGGATATGGAGGAAACCACGAATCCAGAGAAACAGTGGAAAATTATCAGGAATAATATTAGAAATGCAATAAAGAGTAGTGTAGGTCTTTGCAAATAAAGTAGGAAGAAACCATGGTTTGAGAACGAATGTTCAAAATTAACAGAAAGGGGAAGCAAAATCACATTGGTTACAAAGTCCTTGTGTTTTAAGCTTAAAAACATTTAGTAATGCAAGAAGGAAGGCCAGTGCCTTATTCAGAAACAAAAAGAGAGAGTATTTTAAAAGGTAATGTTAACAAGATAGAGCAAAATAACAAAAATAAGAATATTAGGGAACTTTATTTAGGTATTAACTATATAGGAAAAAATATCAGGCTAGGGCCAATTTAGTAAAAGGTGAGATGATAACCTAACATGGTGATATGAGCGAGGTTTTAAGTAGATAGAACAACCACTTTAGGAATGTTAATGAAGCCAAATTGTGAGGGTGTCGAACTCCATAACTGCTGAACCATTAGTCCCAGATTTAGGTACCTTTTAGTGAAGTCAAAGAAGCTATTAGTAATTTGAAGAACCATAAATCTCCAGGTATAGATTCAATTCCAGCAGAGTTATTAAAAGAAGCCGGTGAAAAGTTAGTAATAGAAATTCATAAATTGCCATGCTTCATAAGATATTACCACAAGAATGGAAGGAAGGTATTAAAATAGATTCCCATTTTAAAAAAGTGAGTTAAAAAAATAGTTTGATTACTATAGAGTAGTGATGGGTCTTTTGTGAGCGAGTCATTCAAAGTGAACAACTCCTGAATGAGAGCTGTGACCAAGTGACTCGTGCATCTGAGCGGATCGTTCACACCGCTATGACACACTTTGTCATCACGACTCTGCCACTGACCAATAAAGTTTGTACTCAACCCTTCCTGAGTCAGGGCTTGAAGGAGACGAATGAAGAGCTTCTGCAGAAACCAGCTCAACTGACAAAGGAAAATGTTGACTCTTCAGTTTGACTCTCACTTCCAGAGACAAACAGCGGCATTGTTTCTAATAAAAGAATGTCAGTGATAACTAACACAAACCCCATTATATCTCAAGCTATAGTGTGACCATTATAAGATGGTAGATCTGACAGCCAGAAAAGTCACTAGAATTATAATATGGGAAACAGGTATATATATCTAAAATACAGATAGTAACCAAATCGAAAAAATATCAATTATTTTACAGCAATCCGTTATAGAAAAAATAACGGTGATATTTAAAAAAAGTATTATAAAAGGCACAATGTAAAAAAAACTAGTTTTTTTTACTTTTAAACGTATCTGGAATTTTTACAAATTTCCATTCAAGAATAAAATCTCAAACACTTTCTGTCCACTGAGGTGATCCATCTTTCTGTTATTTGTCCTGCCTTTGAAAATACTCTCTCAGAGGAGACAGAGGTTCCAACAATACATATATATATATTTTTTTTTGCTAGCTCAAAAAATGTAGGGTAAACAAAACTTCTTTCAAACCACCAACAAAGTGGGTTCCCTGTTCTCGATAGCAGCGGCTCTTCAATGTATTTGTCAAACTCTATTATTCCTACAGCTCTTGAGTTAGGGTTTATTACCAAATTGGAGATGTTCTTATCAAATTCATCCCAAACACTTGATGAACTTTGTTCTGGAATGACAGGGAGTGGAGCTACAGGCGTTGTCCCTCCAATCATAACTCTCTCACACACTTTATTAATTATGGCATTTTTTACCCTTTAAAATTATGGGGGTCAGAAAATTCATGGCGCTTGAACCGAGGATCCAAAACTAGAGCTTCCAAAAGTTTGATGGCCATTTCTTTCACATAATTGCCTACATCATGTTGGCTAATAAATTTATTCCACCACCTTTTCAGGGCCTGGTTAAGCAAGATTATTTTGAAAGCAGTAATTTGCTTTTCACTGCTCATTTCTTCAATGCAGTCTTTGAACACTTTTAATAGCTCGCACACCTGCCTTATGATAGCAACATCCTTATTTGTAATGTTGTCTAGTTTAGGATAGTTGATGGCTATAGTTGACATCAACGCGTTTCTCATTTCGATGATGGGATGCAACATGTCATAGGTTGAGTTCCAGTGTGTGGCAACATCTTGCTTACGTTTTGGTGTGGACTCTCACAATTGTGGTTACATTGCTTTCAGTCGGCCGCTTGCTTGAGGACTTCTTTTTAAAAACTCGACCACTGTTTTTATTTTGGTTTGAAGAACCTTTATCTCTTGTAGACCATACTGCACATTAAGATTAAGATTGTGTGCAAAGCATGGGGTGTTTCTACTCGGTCAATCGTATTGTTGCAACAATGTTGGCCGCATTATCACTAACCACAGCAATAATTTTTTCTTCAATACCCCATTTACGAGAAAGAGAAACTCATTTCAGTTCATTAGCCAGGTTTAGGTTCGTGTGTTTGTCATATTTAAAACAGCCCAAAAGAGAAGATTTAATTTTCATGTCATTACTAATACAGATGTAATGAGCCGTAATTGAAATGTAGCTCTCATTACTGAATGATGTCCAGCTGTCCATCGTGATTGTGATATCGCTTGAAGTACTCGGGTATTTTTTTACTTTCTTCCTTGTCATATCATATAATTGAGGCACTAAGACATTTGAAACAGTTTTGCGGCTTGGCATTTGGTACAAATTATTTAGCTTGTACATACTCTTTTTAAAATGAAGGCTTTCTACAATTTGAAGAGGAAGATAATTTTCAACTTAGTTTCTACAAGTATAAAGTCGATTTCATTATTTATTTTTTTCCCGACAGAGGTTTATGTAAATAGGTACTAATGGTACTTTGAGTAGACCCACCTATTCCAGGTAAGTTTAAAAGGAAGGTTGAAGATGGTATAATAGGTGCTGTTTCCTTAATGTTATTTGAATTGATCAAAATAATTTTTGAAGGCTCTTCAAAATTAGTTCTGATTTCCTAATCCTTCCTTCACCTCTGACAAGTCATCTTGTGAATGTGGGGAATGCAAGGCCTCCACCGTGGTTCGGATTCCACGTTAAACTGTAGGTCCTCCATTTCATCTTACAATCACCCCACCATTACACATTAGCGTAAGTGCGTATAACCCAAACGGGTAGTAAGACGCGGTGCTAATAATAATAATAATAATAATAATAATTCAAAATTAGTGTCATGAGTCTCACTAGCCAGAGGTTTGGAGGCTGGTGTAGACTGTTCTAAAGACAAAACGACTGCGGGATGTACTGAGCGTAAATGACGAGATGGATTAAAATTACTTCCTCCTTTAAAATAAACGCATTTAGAACAAAAATTACATTTCACTAAACATTTGTTTTGTTCTGTAAAATAAGTCCAAGTTCTACTGGTTTTTTGAGGTCTTGATTGTGTGGCCATTATGATCGAAACACATTCACAGCCTACTTAAAATTATAAATGCTAAACCACATTCAGAATTTTACCAACACAAATACACATAATAGTTTGATTTACTATCCAAAATTTAGCACTAAAATCAATGAACATAAATATCAAATGGAAACGGTTAAAAAATTGTCTAAAATTAAGAGATATCTAAGATACAAATAAAAATGACGATAATATCCTGGCAGTATGAAGCGCGCACGAGAAAACAATCAAAAGCAAATTGGTTGGGGATATATCATACAAAGAATGCATAATCAACAGTAGGAGGGGAAGATTGAAGACTCTCGCGCTCCCAGCTCCATCAGTAGCTCTGAGAATAAGAGCTGAGCAGCATACTTGCTCTTTCAGGGAACCATCCAAACAATGAACGATATGACTCTTTTGAACGACTCTTCTTGAATGATTCCTTTGAGTGAGCGAACCTCTGGGAGCTAACTCGTGCCAAAGAGCTGGTTCGACCCATCACTACTATAGAGGTATCTCACTACTACCAACATGCTATAAAATTTTATCTAAAATAATTTTAATTAGATTGACACTATATGGATAGGAAATAATTGGGAATCATCGGTGTGGATTTCAACAAAATAGATCAACAACAAATCATATTTTTACTATTTGGCAAACATAATAAAAGTGGAAATACAACATGATGGTTAATCAATTATACACAAATTTTAAAAAGGCCTATGATTCAATTACAATAAATAAATTATACGATTTTAGTTAAGTTTGGGATACCCAAAAAACTTGTCAAGCCATTTGAGGTATCATATTCTGAAAATTGAAAAATGACACCTGGACACGGAACTTTATTCCGGGACCTTTGACTTTGTACGCCAATGCTCTAACCACTGAGCTATCAAGGGTCATTCTTCATTCTCGTGTCCAGATGTCATTTTTAAATTTTCAGAATATGATATCCAGATGGGGCTAAATCCATACTAAAATAAATATAATAGCTTTGGCTATTTGATTCTTAATTGAGGTATGTTCGACTGATACAAGTGACAGGGTACATGTTGGATTTCAGTTATAAGATACTTTCGAAATACAGGATGGGTTGAAACAAGGATATACACTTTCCTCATTACTTTTTAATCTAGCTCTAGACTATGCTATTAGGGTCATACAAGAAAGAAGTGAAGGGTTGACACTAAACGGTACATTGTAGCTCTTAGGATATTCAGATGATTTAGCTTTGTTGGGCAATAGTAAGAAAGCTGTTGCAAGAAATGCAGCAATTTTACTAGAGGCTTGAAAGAAAATTAGGCTTAGAACTGAACAAGGAAAAGACTAAGTATATGATCACATAAAGAACACAGATTGGAAACAATAATTTAGAAATCACTGCATACAATACATCATTTGACAGTGTTAATGAGTTTAAATATTTAGGAACAATTTTAACTAGCACTAACGATATTAGATTGGAAATTAGGAAAAGAATAAAGTAGAGAAATGCATGCTATTACTCAGTCAGTCAGTTGACATCTTGAATGCTGTCCTGGAATGTAAAACTCAATATACAAAACAATAATTTTACCGGCTACTCTCTTTGTGTGTGAAACATGGTTTCTTACCTTAAAAGACAAACATAGATTAAGAATATTCGAAAACAAGTTGCTTGGAAATATTTTTGGTCCAAAAAGGGCTGAGGCTACTTGGGAGTGGAGGAGGCTACATAATTATGAGTTAAATACCCTATACTCATAAGCGTCGTTAAGATATTAAAGTCTCATTGATTAAGGTGGACAGGATATGTGGCACAAATAGGAGAATCTAAAACCTTGTTCAGGGTGACTGGCAAACTCAATGGGAAGAGACCATTTGTAAGACCTAGATACAGATGGAAGGAGAACATTAGAATTAACCTGAGAGAGAGAGTGTAATGAGGTTAACTGGATAGATCTAGCTCAAGATAGGGGTAGGGGTATACTTTTGTCATTGCAGCAGTGAACTTTCTCGAGTTCATTGCCATATTGTAAGGAGATACACCTTTACATGGCTACCCCTCAATGGGTCACCAAAAGCCAACCTACGCATACAAAATTAGCGGAACATTTTTGCCCCAAATCGTAAAATAGAATAGTGGTCATAAAATAATCATTTGGGATTGTTGTGAAAATATAAAATTGTGTCCTCAATTTTTTGGGAATACAACATGCATTACAGGAAAACCCCATTAAATATGGAATGAGTATGCAACACTAAGTGTGAATAGTAAACTTATCACTAAGCTATTGAACATATCAAATATATTTAAATAAACATACCAAGACTGTATTGTCTGTACGCCAAGCCTTCAACCCAGACTCCTCTATTTTTCTATTGACCGACTCTGACTTCTTCAGAAATGGCAAATGTATATTAATTAGTAATAACAAATTTACTGCAGTAAAATGCTCCAATACAGATTACTTCATGTGCAGCGTATTTGGCACTATGAATTTATGTTTAAATAAATTTGCCAAACAATATTACAAACATTGGTACTTATATATTGAAAAAGGTATAAAGTTAAAATTATGTATTTACCATATATTTTTATATCATAAGTTTTTATTTTGAAGCTAGAGATTGTCAGTTTGCATCCACTAAAAATTGGTTATGACTCTTGACTCCACAACCGTGTTAGGTAGATGTGCTTACTTTTAAAAGGATGAAATAAGAAGGGGTTTGTGGAGGTTACTTTTTACATGCAAATTGAAGTCAAAGCGAAGCTTGACACATTCTAAACAAAGTAAAGCCGAAGAGTATTTAGGTTTTTATTGTTGTTACATCACTACTTTTAATTTTTCAATTAACAATTAAGTACACATATTTAGGCAACAAGAAAGGTTTAGAGGAAAATACAAAACCTATTTTATTTTATCCTGGCAACTGAATTTAAATTACATCAAAGTTTTCTTCTTATTTTGAAATGTTTCGAAGCTGCAAAGTAAATTGTTGGGACTGAAGTTAACTGGAGAGTTGACATTCGACACTGACATTTCAAAGCTTTGCACAACCTTACAAATAAGTAATGTTATGTTTGTATAGAAACTCATATATAACAAACTAGTCAGCAAGTCCACACGTTTACTTAACTTGCCTATTTAGTAAGTTATTCATTTGTTTGGTTTTCAAACTAGATTGTTGGGAGTTTTTCATTTATATTTACAGTATTGCCATCTTTACATTTTTTGTTTGTTTTCAGGTCATATTAAATATAAATAGATATATAAAAGGAAGAGAAAAATTCAGATACTATTTCTTAGCATTGTTATGAAGACTAAGGACATGTCTATTGAAGAAGGTTTGTAATGACTTGGATATATTTTGGTTGTGTTAGATGTTCATTCTCTTTTTGGAAATAAATATGGCTTACTGTTTGGAAATACAAAATAAATAATTATGTTTTAAAACTAGACTATAGCATAAACAATTTAATGTCTTGTCTTATATTCATAAACTATCTTGATCTACAATGCAAGGGTGGTTTGATTATATAATTAAAGCCTACACCTACCAACCATTTACAATTTTTTCAGTCTCTTTCTTTTTAGATAAACATATAAAGAATAGATTTAATTTAGTGTTTTTTGTATTCATTTTTTATTTATTTTATTTCCCTACACATAATTTTGTAGATATTGTTATTGTTTCAGATAATGCAAAAGGAAAAACTGACTTGGTAACACCCCCAAGAAAGAAATTGAAGCAAGGTAAGAAAATGAAACATAAAGTTGTATGGTGGTCATTTTTGCCTGGATGTCTTATTTTTTACTCTTGCGAATTTAATATGTGTTTCAATTAATATTTTCTGTTTACACTTTTGTGCCAATGTGCTGGTTATTAGGGATTTAATTAGCTTAGCTGAGGGAACAGGAAATAGATACATTTTTAAAGATTAGAAATTCAGCTTAAATAACATAGGGCAATAAACTATTTCACTTACTAGTGTACACCCGACTGCTGGATAGAGCTTGGATAAGCAGGGGACACTTAACGGGGCTTAAAATGGTAGTCATTTTTGGGAGACAGTTTTATTTGCAATAAATTATGGAAAGTAACAATGTTAAAGTACATTGGTTTGATACCTGGCATTACTGAAAAATGTTCATTGAAGAAATTGGGGCTTCCCTTTTACAATAATGTATTATTACTATTAATAATAGCACCGCGTCTTACTACCCGTTCAGGTTATACACACTTACGCCAATATGTGATGGTAGGGTGATTGTGAGATGAAATGGAGGACCTACAGTTTAACATGGGATCCGAACCATGGTGGAGGCCTGGCACTCCAAACTTTGACAAGTTGTGATTAATAGATTAATACACGTTGTGTCAGTGGTGAAGGAAGGGTTTGGCAATCAGATAAATTTGTGCCGGGACCGAGGATCGAACCCCAAACCGTCACCATACCCTTAATCACCAGTACTACATTATCTGATGGGAATGGAAACTCTGATTGAAGGTACATCGAAAAAACTCTTTCCCAACATGAGACGTCTTATACCTACTTAAAATGCTATGGAAAATAGGTTGAAGCATAAATGAGTTTTATTATTGGTAAGGCAATTGATGATGAAAATCAAAGATTTATTGCTCAGGAAAAAGAACAATATAAAAATGTCCTCGCGAAAGATTTTGCCATCATACAGCTCCTTGCCCAACACAACATGGCTTTTTGGGGAACTCACAAAACCCTTTACAGCAAAAACAATGGAAATTTTCTTGGGCTCGTAGGGTTGATTGCAAAATTCGATCCTGTTTTGAAGAAACCTATTTTCCGAATTCTGGGCAAAGAAAATCTCAGATGTGTAACATATTTGGAAAGAACATTCAAAATGGCATACATAGGGTCTAGTTTTAAAATAGCCATATATAGTATTCTCCACAGTTTTTCAGATGGGGAAAGACGCAAAATGTGAGTTTTGCACACACAAAACTTTTGCCTTAGACCAGCCCTGCATTCCTTTTTACTAAGCTCAGCTCTGTCCCCTCTAAACCCCTTGGCAGTAAGGTTACCCTAACTACCTGCTAAACAAGGTGAGAGAGAGAGTGCACGGCAATTGCGTTGGCTCCACAGTTTCACCCATATCTCATTACAATATATTATAGCATATTTTTTCTCAAATATCTAACGTGATTAAATTTCCATTAAGAAACCAGTTTAATAAATTTGAAGGGTTGTGACTTTATAAAACACTCCTGAAGTTTGAGCTAATTCACACTATGCGATTTTTCGAATGCAAATTTATCAAATAATTCCCTACTTGTGTTGAATTTGTCTTTGTATTAAACTTGTAGGGTTATGATATTATCTTCAATTACTCCAGGGTTGGTTGTGCAATATAGTTTTCTGTCCTAGATTAGATTAGTTTATTTGTCATTTGATGATACAAACTTGTATTCATAAAGTTCACATTAATTCCCTAAATAACTTATTTTTACTATCTAATGTCTGGTTTATGAAAATCATATACATCTACTTTATAGGTTTCACATTGGGAAGCATGCAAAGTTAATGTATGACTTTTCTAGTTTGGTTTGCTGGTGATGAGGTCAAGGTTCTAGTCTTGGCTGTTTATACTTTGGGGGGGGGGTCTTACCTAAATAGTTTCCCACTCACCTTTCAATCACACACATACGGGTATATCTATTTAAAATCATACATTTCTCATTCCTGCCTCATTAACTTAGTTAAAATGCATATGGCCTTATCAGGTAGTGGTGATATTGTAATAATTTACTGATATATTTTATTTTGGTTTACAGCTCGTTTGCCATTTCAAGTGCTAAGTTCAGGGCGCTCCGAATCGACTTGCTTACAAGCCAAGAAAAAGCGTAAACTCAGTGACAGTGCTACAGATGACATAAAAGTTATTAAAGTAGTTCGAACAGATGATACAAAGGCTTGTGAAACCAAGGAAAACCTTTTGGGTTCTGCCAAGAAGACGGTTGATAAGGTACTGCCTGAGAAGGGAGTATCATCTGTAAGCATAAAAACATTTCTCAAGGCAAGCACTGACAGTAAGGTGGAACACTTGAAAAGGGGTCGTAATGTTGAATCAAGGAACTCGGAGAAAATTAAAAACAATAAAACTATAGAGGAAGTAATTTGTATAAGTGATTCAGAAAATGAGTCGATGCAAACCAATGAAGTAAAAATTGGTCTTGACACACATGTAACTCCTCTTAAAAATAAAAAAAAATTATCCATTACTAAATCTGAAACAGAAAATATATGTGAGGAAAGTAAATCTAAAAAAGAAAATAATGAAGAAATTAAACCAGAAGAGACTAGTAAAGACGATTCTAGTCTTTCGAAAGCAAACTTAAATTCTCAATCTGATGAAGTGAGAGATGATAGCACTAAATCCAACAAAAGATCTTCACTGTCCAATAACAGCATAAAGGCAGCAAAGTCATCAAATACCCCAAGCAATAAAACTGACTCGCCTGAAACAAATTCTTTGACACCAAAGTCTTTGATGAAAACTCCTAAACGTAAAACACCAAATTCTGCGTCAATGTCAATGAAACTGACACCAAAACAACTACAGAAGCAGATGGACTCTGCAAAGAAGAAGGAAGAGAGAGAGAAGCAAAGACTGGTAAGTTGGTTGACCGTTTTATTCTTAGATTAGCTACTCAGTGTCCTGCTTTGGTGGCATCATGGTCTAAGGTGTCATTCTCACAAAGTAGACTGCCAAAGACAGGTAGATCGGGGTTTGAATCCTAGTCGGGTGCACTGAGAGTGGTTTTTCCATAGTTATTTTCCACACTCCCTCCACATAAATATGAATACACTTCCTATGAATTCAACTCTCCTCATCCTTAACTCATTAGTGCAATTAGTACATTTGCATATAACCTGAAAAGGTAGTAAGACCTGGGGCTAAAAAAAAAAAGCTCACTGATTTTTGTTTCTTGTCGAATTAGAAACAATCCTATTGAAAATAACATCCAGTATTATTTATTTGACCTTAACAATGATACATCTTTCTAGGTTTTCATTGTCACTAGAAATATTTTCAAAAATTAATACACCTATGAATAGGAGTCACTGCATAGCAAAGCAGATACTACTGGTGAGGTTTTCCATGAAACTTGACAGCGTAGTTGGGGGATTAAGGGACGAAAGAAAGAGATTTGGTGGTGATAGATAAGAATGTTCCTTTCTTTCTCTTAGGTATGAGACATCCATTACTACCACAAACTTTAATTCTCTTGCTTAGGTATGAGACATCCATTACTACCACAAACTTTCTTTCTCTTGCTTAGGTATGAGACATCCATTACTACCACAAACTTTCTTTCTCTCGCTTAGATATGAGACATCCATTACTACCACAAACTTTCTTTCTCTTGCTTAGATATGAGACATCCATTACTACCACAAACATAAACATATACTACTTACCCTAAATATCTTCAAAATTTCCACGCCATTCATTATCACCATCATCACCCAAGTGTTTTCGCTAGCGCTGTCATCTGACGAATTGTCCTCCAAGTTGATGATACTATTATCGGATACATCAATTCTTTGCTCTGATTTCAAGTATTCTTTGTGCATATGCATCGTGTACTAACCATTCCCCTTTCGTTATAGAGTTAAATATTTCCTCCGCTAGGCTCTCAACAGTGTTTACATTGAATGTAAGCTTCTTTTTAGAAATATAGTCCTTGCCTAGTGCCAATATCAATTCAGGATTGAATAGGTGTGGATGTAGGACAAAATGTCCATACTTTACTAGCAATGTATCTCTCCTACACACCTTAAATTGAGGTTTGTGCATTTGAATAAGTGGATATAATTTATGTTTTAGGGAATATTGTGTTCAAACCAATTCATTATTACTATTTTATGCAAAGTTGTCGGTGGTGGGTCTAATTGGACGCTGTAGTAGGGCATGTTGTCAATAACTAATACACTGGCAGGTGACAAGTTAGGGATCAATTTGTTTGCCATCCATGTTTCATAGAGTAAAAATGTTTTTAAGAAAGACAGTAAGCACCACAAGGCTGCTCACTACTCCCCTACGTTACTGATACTGTTGGCTTGTCCTTGAACTAGTCTGCATATCAGTAAGAGTTCCATGTTAAACCTCATCAGCAGTACAATCATATACAAATAATCATGAACAAACTCTCCAGCTTGATAAAAACAAACACAACACCACAATACAGACTTTTCATGAATGATGGTGTTGAGTAAAAAGATCAACAGGTGTGAAGTGTTATGTCTTTCTAGCGTATTGTTCCAATTTGAATATTTATTGACATCGTTGGCTGATTATTTATTGTAAAATATGGGAAACATACTGTGCTCAAGTGCTAAGAATAGTACTAACTATAAACCAATACAATAAAAACCAAACAAAGTGATTAAATTTAAAGTAAATAGGAAAATTCATGTTTTATAAAAAAATCTTTAAGCTTGGTAATAGTTCACTGTATCACAAATTGAAATGATTTAGTTCAACTTATCTCAGTGGCGGCTTGTGTATATGAGGACATGTGCACATGAACACCCAATATTTTGATTACAATTATATATTGTTTTGGTTTGAAATAATTAATTAGTCTATCCAAATTTATGTGATAATTTATTATCATGTCCTAATATGATTAGCACTTTTCTGGTGTAATGTTGACAATTGTTTCATTTGTGAGCCTGGTGTGAGTGATAGAAGTTTTTTAGTATCACATCTTACTACCTGTTTGAGTTTTATGCTTAGAAGTATTGGTAAAAGTTGAAGCACTAATGTGCATGTATGTGTGTGCCAGAATTACGAAGCTCTTATAGAGATTTAATCTGGCGAATGTGCACATCGTTGCTGTGAACATTTGAGTATTTTGACTATCTCCCCTTATCACACACAGCCTTTGAAAACCGGACTTTCAAGCTAATCCAAGCAAATGAAGACGTTTGTAACCCTCGTGAGTCCAGTCACCATTTAGTTAAGAGTAGGTAACCAAGCATTTAGAATGAATCATTTTATGTAACTGTCTTTCTTTAGACTGGTAATTTGGAAATGAAGTTTTAAAAAATATACAGTTACTTTGCTTAGACCTTCTGTCACCATATATGAAATATTATTATTTATATTATGAAATGCAAATTTGCTCATTGAAAGTGTGAATAGACATAGCATATAATTTTTGTTGTTGCAATATTTCTTTAAAGATGAATACACTGCAATATAAATATTCTAAATAGTGATACATTAATTTATTAAGATAGCAAAATAATTAAAAGTCTAGGATCTGATAAACCATATTTAATTGAAAAGGTTTGCAGAGCAAAAAATGTGATTACAAACTCAAATTATAAGTAAAAAATATTCTTGAATATGTTGCTGTAATATAATCAAGTCTTTGATTTGTTTACCTTGCATGCTATTTTGTAAAGAGCTCTAAATACATAGTTAATATAAACTATTTCATATAAGTGAGAATTTTTCAATTTTCAGAATATGATATCTAGATGTGAGTAAATCCTCACTCATATACAAATATAATGGCTTTGGCTATTTTATTCTTAAATACGCAGTCCCTTACAATTATAATAATAGTACAAGTGGCAGCAATAAGCCAACTACTGAGTCGAAGGTGGCTGCGTTATCTGATAGCTTGCGATCTTAATAAATCACACGATTTCTGATGATTTCTGTATGTCCATCATAGACTCTGCCTTAAAATATGAGTGAAGAATGACCTTGGGCACAGGGCAATTCCTGTATATCTCAGTGGTTAGAGCATTGGCGTATTAAGCCAAAGTTCCCAGGTTTGATTCCAGTGTCTAGGTGTCATTTTTCAATTTTCAAACTATGATATCTAGATGCGAGTAAATCCTCACTAAAAACAAATATAATGTTGGCTATTTTATTCTTAAAAATTGAAAGCATGAAAATTCACATTTTACAATAATGCCATTATTATCAATTTTAGGTCAAGTAAACGTAAGTACTCTTATTTAACCTGAAGAATAGTGAGTTTACTAGTTGCCAATTGTTTTCATTTTATCTCAAAATTTTGAATGGTTCCAGTTTATATGTCAGTTCTATTATATAGTTTTTCAATACCCAGATGTAAATTTCAAGCAACACAATGATTTTAAACCACTTGGTCTCCACTAAAACGTGTAAAAGTTAAATCATTAACTACTAACAAGCCATATTATGTTCCAGAATAGAAATCATATGTGTTAAAACTAATTTAAGAATTTGTTTAAAATATATGAAAAATTCTAAACTATTTTTGTCAATACATTCATTTCATTATGTGTATTTATTTTAAAAAAATATATAAATTAAATTAAATAAATATAAAGAACCAAGAATTTACTTTTAAAAAACTGAAATTGGCTTCAATTTTTTAGTGAAGAACTGGTGGAGCTGAGTTATCGAATAACTGAACCCACCATTTCTTAATTTTATTGTTTCAAAACAAAAAATTGACAGCTTATTTGTGTTATTTATTCTTATCATTGGCTTGCGCAGGAGAAAGAAAAGAAAAGAGCAGAAGAGAAAGAAGAGAAGGCAAAACAAAAACAAGAAAAGGAAGAGCAGAGAAGAAAAGAAAGAGAGGAAAAAGATGAGCAAAAGAAAAAAGAAAAGGAGGAAAAAGAAAAGAAGAGACAGGCAGAAATAGAGTTAGTATTTTGTTTTTTAAATAATAATTTGTAAGAAACTACTGCTGTACATTGTACATTGAATAATAATAATCATCATCATCATCATAATGACTAGCTTGAGGCGTGGTCTGGTTAGTAAAATGCCTTCATCTTCCTTTAATTGCTTTCACCATTCTTCCTCCTTTAATTGCTTTCATTCTTCTCCTTTCACTTGCACACTTTATTTACTTGCTCTCCCTATCTCTTGGTCTCCCTATTGGTATTTCTCCTACACACATCTCCATCATTCTCTTCAGTATTCTCTCCTCTTCCACCATCACATGACCATACCATTCCACTTCCTCTATTATCTCATATATTCCTTGTAGTCCCACTCTTAACGGGATAACTTTATTCCTTATCGTCTTTCTCCTCATGACAGCTAGCATGCTTCCCACAAACTTCATTGCTATGGCCTCCACTTTCCTGGTCTCTTACATTCACTGTCCATGATTCTGATGCATATGTAACTATAGGTACAAAGTATGTCCTGTAAAATACTTTCTTACACTTAGAGGGCCCTTTTCTTCTCCATAGCAGGTCTTGTACCCACCTATAGAACAACTCCACCTCCCGTCCTCCTATTATTAGCAGCGCTTCTCTACTTCAACCATTTGCCTCAATCACACTTCCAAGATACTTTACATTTTTTATATTTCTCAGCTCTACTCCATCCATTTGTATAGCTTTATTAGACCTTATTCTATTCCTTGTCATCGCCATTACTTCACACATTGCCATGGTAAATTTAATTACACATTCTTTCACTTCCTCATTTCATTTCTGTAGATGTTCCTGTATTTCCTCTTCTTTCTCCCTCCATACCATCAGGTCATCAGCAAACATCATGGCTTTCATTCTTTCCTCCCAGAGTTTCTTGCCATTTTATCCATGACCATGGCCATTTCCATTACCATTACAAAGAGTAATGGTTAAAGAGCACTCCCTTGCTTCACCCCATTTTTTATTTGGAGCCACTCCATCCACCTCATCTCTGTCTAAACACGACTCATGCTAGCCTCATACATAATCTTTACTCTCATTGCAACTCCTCATTATACTCCAGCCTCCTCCATCATTCTCCAAACTTTATGTTTATTAACACTATCATATTTAGGGTTGAACATTATTATTGATTCTCAGATTTATTTAGGCGTGTCCTAATATCTTTTGTTACAGGTAATTAATTTGTAGGGTTATTGTTTCTGTTCTTTTTTTATTGTGCGTGCAGGATGGTTTTCTCATCTAGGGAGATGGTTATTTGTATTTAAAGGTCATATGATAAATTGGCAATGGTCAGCATAGTCAGCTTTCTAATATATATGTAAGGGAAATTCTTTATAATACCAAAGATGATACATACAATCAACCTAGACAAGATAGTAAGTAGTGAAAGACTTTGTCAGAATTCTTTTAGGCAACGCTTAGCATAGAATCACTGACACATAAACTATAGAATATATTATCCTCCAACTCTTAATGCAGATGTATCTTATCACACTTTCTCTCTCCATAGTTTTGGTTTTTTTTTCTCCTTTTCTAACCATCCATCTGCACTATCAGCATATTTACACTTGTGAGATAGAAATGAGGAAAGTGAGAAGGAAGTGTACCAGCTTTTAGGTGGAGGGAAATTGGAAATTAATTTAGGAAATAAAACATCTAGTACACCCGGCTAAGATTTTAATCCTGACCTCCACATCACTTACAAACCAGACCCGACAAGAATTACTCCTTTGTCCATGTGCCCACCTATGTGGATAACTTATATTTGAGATCACACGCTTCCTGAAAATCTTCAACGCTGGTTTACCAGCTTTTAGCGGACTCCAGATATTTGTTCTCACATTTTGGAAGTTGACCTTGAGACAGAATATGGAGGGTTTGGAATCCACCATGATAAAAAAAATCTTAGGCTATTCACAACTTAGAAAGTAGAATCACATTTTTGGGGAAAGATTTCGATTTCAATATTTCACAACCATCTATTGTCAAGTCTCAACTAATTTTCATTTTTATGTTTATCATTTTATGGTTTAATGTTTGTTCAGTTTAAAAAATGAAGAAAAGAAGGCTAAAGAAGACGAAAGAAAAGCCAAAGAAGAGGAACGTCGCAGGAAAGAGGATGCGAGGCTGCAAGAAAAGAAACTAAAGGAACAAGCTGAGGAAGACGCTAAAAGAAAGAAGGAAAAGGAAGTGGCTGCGTTCACCAGTTTTTTTGTCAGCAGAAAGTCTGACACAAGACATCCTGAAGAACCTGTAGAGGCAGAGAGACAGAACTTCATGCCTTTCATGGTGAGCTATATATCCTTTATTGATTGTCCGGTTACATGAAGTGAACACATTTCTTTACTTTGGCCAACATCACTCAGTTACATTAGCTATCACGTGGCACAAAAGATAACTTGAAAAAATTGGGATGATTTGAATCCTATTTTTCTTGAATTTTAATCTAATATTTCTTTCAGATTTTGCATACAAATTTTAATTCTCAAATTCTTTTAAAATCATGCCTGTACCATCGGCTACGCAGACTAAATGTCAAGCTCATATAGTCTTGTTTACCGGTGACAAGTATGCTAGGGTTCGAAACTGGTAGTTTTGCGTTAAATGTTTACCATTCCCTCCACACAAATACATTTTCTCAAAATTCTACAGTCTTCATTTCTGCCCTATTACTTTTATTAAAATCATACAACCCAAATGAGCAATGAAAAGGGAGCGGGGGGGG
>CABFVZ010001344.1:73375-118439 GCA_902151445.1 Timema monikensis
TGATTACCAAACCCTTCCTTCACCTCTGACAAGACATCTTGTGAATGTGGGGAATGCCAGGCCTCCACCGTGGTTCGGATTCCACGTTAAACTGTAGGTCCTTCATTAAGTCTCACAATCACCCTACCATTACACATTAGCGTAAGAGCGTATAACCCGAACGGGTAGTAAGATGTGGTGCAAATAATAATATTTTGCTTACAGACACCAGAGGGTATGAAAGCCAAGCTGAAACTTTTAGAGCTAGAGTTTGAGCAGGAAATGAAACATAAAACGGAGCGCATAAAACCTCGTCTGATTGGCTGCATTTGGACTACAGGACAAGAAAATACTGGTGAGTTATTAGTGGCTGAGATGGGTCACTCAAATCATTGAATCCTCAAAACCACTGAATCTTGACAAGTATCTAAGATTCAAAGAACTTTGGCTGGGAGATTAGGTGGTAACGGTCAATTTTCTTCAAGAGGCAGCCATTAATTTTTCGTCCAATGGCAGCAATCTAGAGTGTAAACTTTGTTCTTCTTCTCATTGTAAAAGCCATATTGTGTTCATTCCTTTTATATGTTTCTATCCACCTTTCCTGTACCTTTTCCAAATATAATACAGATTCCTCATAAAGTGAAAAGAGGTTTTCCTTATAGAGTTATAGATTTTAAATAATTGCTATGTTATAGAAAATCTAACGTGTCTGATAGTCTACTCCCCCCTGAATGTGAAACTTGGACTCAATCATTACAACTTGGGATGAACCCTAGAATCCTTAAGGATATTCGAGGATTTGAGACAAACAATCCTTTAAAAAATTGGTTTCTTCAATTTTTCAAGTGAAATTTGTTTTAGAGCTCTTATACTTCTTATTGGTGTTTCAGAACCAATTATAAATAGGATTAAATTAACAACCAGGACCCTACCAGTAATTTAACACTTAACTAAATGTATGAATGGTATATTTAACAGATTATAATATGTATGAAATAAAGAGCACTGAGCAAAAAAAATTGGTAATAAATAAAATGATAGAATATTAGGAAAATGGTAGAGCACAAATAAAAGTAAAAACACTAACACATATTTACACACACATCAATATTTCAATGCTATTGTATCAAAATATTGATGTGTGTGTAAATATGTGTTAGTGTTTTTACTTTTATTCACCTGGTGGTCTAGGGGTAAGGTGTCAGACTTCTGTGCTAGCGGCTGGGGTTCAATCCTCGGTCCCGGCACAGATTTATCTGATTACCAAACCCTTCTTTCACCTCTGACAAGACATCTTGTGAATGTGAGGAATGCCAGGCCTCCACCGTGGTTCGGATTCCACGTTAAACTGTAGGTCCTCCATTTCATCTCACAATCACCCTTCCATTACACATTAGCGTAAGTGCGTATAACCCGAATGGGTAGTAAGACGCGGTGCTAATAATAATAATACTTTTATTTGTGCTCTACCATTTTCCTAATATTTTATCATTTTATTTATTAACAGATTATAAGAAAGAATGTTAACATTACTAGCAAATTTTTCTTAATAATTTTATTCTATTTATATTTCTTCTTATGTTCATAATTTTTTCCAAGATTCGGATTTTAGATTTAGGATTCGAAGGTGAATTAGAGATTCAGATTCGTAAAATAGTGGATTTGACCCACCTCTTATTACAACGCATGCTCTTTTCTGAAACTAATTTCATTAACAATATTTCTCAAGGTTTCCCCATCATGGGTTACAGCTAGAGACCCCGCAGCTGTAATTAATGCATCTGCTGACTTGTATCAAAGTTTATTGCACCCAATAAATCTGACTTTCTACTAGGAGTCTGCCAATAGACATTTTTCACTTCAAGTCGAGTTTGAATGAAAACATAGTTGCTTTTTTCTAGTTCGAGTATTTATTAGTGTATTATTTGGACAATAAATATATCCGGTTGAATTTCTGTAATCGACCCATGCGTAAACCATAAATAAATACAGACTTTTTTTTTTGAAAAATTTACATTAATACAAATTCAAATTCTTAAATAAATTTAATATAATTGATCAATTATTACTGTACAATTATTTTTGACTAGACAAAAGTAAATATTGAGGGATTATATGCTATGAAATTATATCTTTAAATAAAATTTAATCAAATTAATCAAACTAAGAATTTTCAACGAAAATATCATAAATTGAGTACTGTTTAAAAATGAGGTGCTCCGATGGTTAAATAATTTTATATTAAAGAAAATTGATAAAACTAAAGGAAAAGGTAAAAATAAACTACTAAGAGTAAATTTAATGAAGAAAGCCCACCTAGGGAAAGAGGAAATATGTGGTAAAAATTCAATTCACAAAGGTGACAACTTCCTTTCTTCTGTCTTTTATAGTAAAAGTAGTCACACACATTTTAACACAAATAGAATAATATTTCAGCATTGTTGCTTATAAAGGCTTATACTATAGAAGACAGAAGAAAGGAAGTTGTCACCTTTGTGCATTGGATTATTCACATTTTTCCTCTTTCCCTAGATGGGCTTTCTTCATCAAATTTACTCTTAGTAGTTTATTTTTCCTTTTTTAAAAATTAAGTACTAAAATTTTTCAAGTTAAGAAAATAATTCCAATTTTAAGCCTTATATATTTTTCAGATTTATAATATTTGTACAAACTTATTTTTCACATTTATTTCAAATTATAAGCTTAAAAAATAATTTGATCTCGTGAAGATGAAACTAGAAGCCTATGGCAACAACACACTCGAAGAAATTAAATTTTACAGTTACAATAATTAAGTTAAATGTAAGGGTTGATGAGTAAAATATTTTTTCATTGGGTCAGGAAAAAGAACAAAACTCTTATTCACATTTGGGTATGTAAAATAGATACCAATTATGTAAAATCTAAGACTTTGAAAATTAATAAATATGTACCTACTTTATATATTATTTATCTTGGTTTTCCATTTTAAAACTAAATAATATTTTGTCTTGACTCTTGACACTCCCTTGTTTAGTAATGCTATGATGTGAGAGGCCTAATGTAACTATTATTATAATTGTAAGCTTCATAAATTTAATTGAAGGGTTTTGTATTAATTATAAGTTAATTTTATAAATAACATTTAAGATTTGCTAAAAGTCAAGACTATGCGGTTGGTACACCAAGCCTTCGAATCTGGCTCCTCTATTTTTCTACTGGCTGACTCAGACTACTTCATGAATGGCTAATTTATTTTAATTAGTAATAACAAATTGACTGAAATAAAATAAAAATAAATATCCTTGTTAGGGCTCTGCAAGTACTTGGATTTTTAGCCGAGCTCAAGGTTGAGATCAAAGGTTTTGTAGGCTTGAAGGCTTGCCATTTTCCAGCTTCCTCTTGATGTACATACAAATCACTTTTTAAAGCTTATTAGTAAGTATAGGCTATTTTATTTAGATTATATCGGCAGTTTCACTTATAAATCATTTGGTAACTTAACAAATTGTTAAAATAATCCAACATTTTACATTAATAACATAATAGAGCTCTAAAACTACTTTTGACTGGTAAACTAATTCACTATTTTCCTCCATTTTGAATTATACTCGGTTGAAGTTTCAGTTCCTTTACAAGGCAATGAAAAATGAAAATAACTAAATAGATTTCTAAATATTTGATTAATTTATTTTTGCTGTTTTTACAGGATCCCCTTTTAAAATTATAATCATTTTATTTAAAATAAGTTTAACATTGAGAATACATATTGATTGTTTTCGAAGTTGAGTTATTTAAAACTTGTATTAATGTTTGGCAGGGTACGGGTTGGATGTCACTTATAAGCTACTTTCAAAACACATAATGGGTTGAAACAAGGAGATGCACTTTCCCCATTACTTTTTAATTTAACCTTATAGTATGCTATTTGGGTAATGCAAGAGAGTAGAGAAGGGTTGACATTAAACTGTACAATGCAACTATTAGGATATACAGATGATTTAGCTTTGTTGTGCAATAGTAAAGATATTGTTACAAGAAATGTTTAAATTTTACTAGAGGCTAGTAAGTAAATAGGTTTAAAAGTGAACTCTGAAAAGAATGAGTATGTGATCACACAAAAAAAAAAAAAAAAAAAANAAAAAAAAAAAAAACAGATTTAGGACGATAATTTAGAGATTACTGCGAACAACCTATCATTTGACAGGGTTTATGAGTTTAAATATTTAGGAAAATTTTTAACTAGCAATAACAACATTAAATTGGAAATTAGGAAAAGAATGCAGTTAGGAAATGCATGCTATTACTCGGTAATTAAGTTATGTTTTCTCCTATTGTCCAGGAAGGTAAAACTCAAAATATACAAAACATAGTTTTACTGGTTCTCAATGGGGTGAAACGTGGTCTATTACCTTACATGGTGAAAACCATCTTAAGAATTTTCGAAAACAAGGTGTTTACGATGATATTTGGTCCAAAAAGGGCTGAGGATACTCGGGAACGGAGGAGATTACATAATGATGAGCTACATACCCTGTACTCATCACAAGACATTGTCTCATAAATTAAGGTGGGGAGTAAATGCAGTGGTAAAGGTAGATTCTAGAACCTTGTTCAGAAGGGTACTGATTGGCAAACCCAATGGGAAGACCTAGATTCAGATGGGAGGATAACATTAGAATGGACCAGAAAGAGATAGTGTGTAATGAGGTGGACTGGATAAAACTAACTCAAGATAGGGATAGGTGGCATATTTTTGTGAGTGCGGCAATGCACTTTCTAGTTCCTAAGGTCATAGGGCGGTATGCAAGAATGTTAAGGAATGCTTAGTGGACTGATAGTGTGGTCCTGAACACACTATCGCACCACCTTTTAATCTATGATGACGCAAGAAAACCCATGCTAGTGTTCACTGAGCATCCACCTAGTCAAGTTCTTACATATGGCTCATAGAGTAAGTCATATATTCAACCACAAACTTAGCATTAACTGCTATTTAGTGTTACAGAATTATATTGGCTAACCTGTCTAAAATCAGACTCGATCAATATCGAAATAAATATTTAACCAAACCTACCACATTTAAATAGAAAAGTATTTAACATTTCATAATGTCTACTAAAAATCTTATTTGAATTGGGTATCTTATATTTATTTATAAACTATGAATATCAACTTTTAATTCAATAGGTGATGAAAACTTAAAAATATCATGTGGTATTTTGTCTTTACTCTCAATAGTTATTTTAGGGTGTTCTATATTGAGATTGTTATTATTACCCAATCCTAGAATGATTTTTTACCAATATTTTTGAAATTATTAATTATTGGGGTTTGTTTATTAAGGGGATGGTTTGGTTATTTATTAAATTCTTATTCAATATGATTTATATCTTCTATTAGAATCTACAATTAAATTACCAACCCTTGAATATTGGAGATTTTTGTTTATAAAAGATCTGATTTTGGTGATTAAGAGGATCTAGGTGCTCAATATGTCTATAATGAATTAATTAATTTTATCTAAGTTAAATCACTTTCATCTGCATAATGATTTTAAGATTTATTTGTTATGTTTTACTTTATGATCAGTATTTTAATAATGTTATTTATTATCTGTTATCTGTTAGCATAATTTTAGAGCTTGATATTGAAGATATCAAGTGAAGTTTAACTTCTTTAAATATGCCTATAAAACTAATTTTATTTTTATAATGAAAATTTGTTTTATTTAAACTATATAAGTAGAAGAATTAATAGAGTTTAGCTATTAAAATAAAGAGTTAGTAGCTCTAATTTGAACATCAATCTTCCTTAATTGGAATGTATGTAATTCAATATTATCATTAACAACGATATACCTCTATTCTTGATTTCAATTAATAAAATAAAGATACCTTAATATCTTAGATTAGGTCGAAACTAAGTGTTATTTATCTCTTCATACTTAAGATAAATTGATAAAATCAATACTTTTTGTATGCAATCCAAATGTTATATCTAACTATAATCTTGATTAATTTATTCTGCTCATTCTAACACTCCCTGTAATCATTCATACCCGATAGTTAAAGTTATTAGAAATATTAATATAGTTGTAAGAATTAGCTACTCTATGGCACTAGGAACTTGAAAGTTCATTGCTGCGCTTACAAAAGTATTCCACCTATCCCTATCTTGAGCTAGTTCTATCCAGTCCACCTTATTACACCCTATCTATTTCAGTTCCATTCTAATGCTAACCTCCCATCTGCATCAATTACTGTCTGGTTTAGTCTTGAAGGGAGTTATTTTCCCCCCCTTCACATTATCTGAAGAGGTTTTATAAAGCGAAACCAAGCAATGGTTGGAACAGAAAGGGGTGATTTCCTTGAGGAGCAACTCTTACATCATTGTGCATTGGTAGTATTGTAAATGGGAAACGGTGTTCTTTTTACTGTGAAAGAATTACTGTGCTGGTTCTTTTATTTGTTCTTATCACTTTTTATCATACCTTCTTGTGTAAGTGGTGTAAGATCAATAAAAATGGGTGACTTGGTGGTCTAGGGGTAAGGTATCGGACCTCTGTGCTGGGGGTCCGGGGTTCAATCCTCGGTCCCTGCACCTCTGACAAGACGTGTATTAATCACAACTTGAGAATGTGTGGAATACCAGGCCTCCACCGGGGTTCGGATTCCACATTAAACTGTAGGTCCTCCATTTCATCTCACAATCACCCTACCATTACACATTAGCGTAAGTGCGTACAACTCGAATGGGTAGTAAGACGCGGTGCTAATAACATCAATAAAAATGTCTAAATTGCACAAGTAATTAAAGCTGATTTACTTCTAGCGGGCGTACAGTTCATGAAGTTGTTGAACTCATGGCGAGCTGTATATCGAGACACTCCTATCTCAACCTCAGTGCCCGAGGGTGAGACAAGCAGTCCCACAAGTCCTGGCCAGAACAGTAGACTCGCCAAGACTCCTAACACTGGTTCCAAGAATAGAAAGTTCCCAGACACAGGTGGGTAATGTGATCTGGACCGGTTATAATTTCTTGTAATGGCTAGTATTTTTATCCTTATTAGTTAATAGAATTTTTACTTAGTTTATATTGTATTATTTTTAACCATTGTATAATCATTTAGTCAACCTTGGTGGACTTGTCTTGGGATAAACTGCCTTCCTCAGGACCTGACGTTCTTGGTTTCAAACCCGGCCATGATTTACAGATTTTTCTTGAGCTAAAAGAATCGTTAGTACAACTTCCTTTGGAGGGGAAGTAAAATGCCTTTTTTGGAAAAATTTATAGACTCTTTTACATTCAAAAATAGAAATTTCGTGTAGAAGCTAATGCAGAACCACCATACTTCTTAAACTCCCTTAGTACATAGGATTTCTACCACCTGGTGCAGGCAGTCTTAATGATTTGAAGGGCTGAGGTCATTTCCATCTCCGGATAGTTAGAAACTACAGCAAACCAACCTTTGTGTTGTTGACTTAAGAAAAAAATAATGTAGCCATTGTGATTTCTCATTGTTAAATGTTGTAAGAGTAATGTAATTTATGAATTTACGACAAAATCTGCTACACAAGTTTGCAATAAAACACTACTTTTTATTTATTTACTTAAGTATGCACAATATAATAATTTTTATAAATATTCAAATTTGGTTTTTGCTTTTAGAATATTTAAAACATTTTACTAGATTTCACTTTGAATTAAAAAGTGTAGTTTTGCACACCCCTAAAAACTTAAGAGATGATCGGCTCATAAAAAGTTGAATTTGAAATTAATAAATGTCAAATTTTAAATATGAAACAGTCTTATCTCCTGCCCTTGAGGATCTTCAATTTAAACCTTGACTGGTGTGCAAGCAAAGGTGTTAGTGTGTTAGTGTCCACTTAAGTTGAAGATTATTAATGACCTGTGTGGATGTAAATGGTTCAACAAAAACTCCTAATTAAATTAATCACTGTTTTAGGTGTGGCCTTCACCATAATCCGGTAATTAAAAATAAATGGGAAAACATTTAATTACATTCAAAAGAATACCTTCTACTATTAGATTTTGAATTTATGGTGATATATTTTTACATCCTTATTTCTTAAACTCTATTTCATTTTAAGTTAATTTAATCATATTTCTTTCTGCAGCTGTTCCAGAACTTATAAAACTCGTTCATGGCAACTTAAATTCAAGAGTTTTTCTCCTCAGAGAATTTTTAGCGCACTTGGATAAGCAGCACTCTTTAAATAATTCTCAATCCACAACACCAGATACTGATCCTAGGCAAGCTGATGAGGCATCACACACGGTTGCATTATCAAAGAAAAGTATTTCAAACAAAATCAAGGAAATTGCCAGGTGGCAGCCTTGCCCAGAGGAAGGGCCTATGTTCGGTAGAATGTGCTGGTACGTTTTGAAAGAATTTCGTTCAGAAAACAATCTTTCAGACCTAGCCCTACTCAATAAAGAGTGGAAATATACCTTAAAGCCCAGGAGATTAGAGTTAGATCCACAGAGTGCAGCTGTTTTATCACCAGCGACTGAACCTAGCCCTAAAATCTCTGGAAAACCTGGACAACTCATAACCAAGTTTACGCGGGTATTATCAACCGAGGAACACAAGAAGAGACTGAAATTGGCTAGTGAGGAGTGGCTGACGAAGCAGAGCAAACAGCAAGTAACTATATCACCGGTCAAAAAAACTAAAAAAAAACTTGTTTATCTTTCTTCAACATCGCCTACAAAATCTGTCCTACCAAAAAAGAAAGTCCCATTCATGACTTTGCCTAAAGTACGTAATTCTCTCAAACATTTTATGAAACCTCAATCAAGCGACACTGGTGTAGAGACGTCATCCTTGAGATGTGAAAATGAGGTTGGTTTGTTAACTGATGGAGTTTCAATATCTGAAGAATCAAAGGAGTTGAGTACCACAGATTGTACAAAAACTAAACCATCGAATGGCCTAAGACACTGTCTTAAACACCAGACCTCATTAAAAAATAATACCAAAGATCATGTGGTTAAAAACATTAATGCTAGTTCATCCACCACAGGTGCATCCCAAAATGGAAAATTGAAAAGTGATGAAGATGATGTAGGAATGGAATATATTACACTAGATTAAAATCTTAATTTATTGTATCACTTTAAGTATCAATATGTAGATTTATACATTATTAATACAGAAAATAAAATATAATTATTTAAAAGCGTGTTCAAAACAGATAAGTAAAACGGGATTGACTATTCTAGTGCACTAAAACTATGAAAACAAGGTTGTATTAACATTTTTTTAGAGAATTTACTTATAAGTTCAAAAAAACACAAAAAAAAATTAAAAACAGTACAGGAAATGTGATATATATATGAAAGAACATCAGTAATAGCTGTGTTTTTTTGTTCGAGAATGTCGAGTTGGCGCTGATGAACCCACCTTTGAAAGGTCTGAATCAAATCCTGGTTTGTAAACATAAGCCTTCACATGATCTTAAATTAAACAACTTGCGACTGATTTACAAATCTCTCTTAAGTGTGGGCCTAGGAGTTAATAACTTCATTTGTTTTAAAATGCCTGTAAAAACTAAATAATAAGTGCAGTTTTAGGTTTTATAATGGGACTGTGTTGATAATTAACAAAAAGTTAAATCAAAACATTTTCTTGTGTATAATTTGCGATTTTCCTAAAAACTCAACTTCTTTTAAATATGTGAGTTAGAGTATTTTCACTTTGATTTGTTTTTTACTTATTTATGTTACAGCTCCAATATAATTATAGGAATAACATCTAGACTCCAAACCATTAATTTCTCACTTAACTCATATCAAATATTTCCAGCATGTGATCGGGTCAGTTTAGTAACATGCCTCCATATTCTCAAATCCGGCCACCATTATTCTTCCTTTATTGCTTCCATTACCTGCTTCTGTAGCAGCATGGTCGAAGGCACTACTCTCGCAATAGACTAGACTGCCGAAGACAGGGAGATCGGGGTTCGATTCCTGTTGGCTGTGCTAAGAATGGTTTATCTCAAATAGTTTTCCACTCTTCCTAAACATAAATGTGAGTACACTTCCTCTAAATTAAAGCTTCCTAATCCCCAACACATTAGTGTAATTAGTACATAGGCATACAAACAGAATGAGTAGTAAAACCCTGTGCTAAAAAAAAAATCTTCCATTCTTTTCGTCCCTCTCGCACACTTTCTGTTATCTGCTCTTCCCATCTTGTTCTTGGCCTACCTCCTGGTCCTTAATTTTTCATCTCATCCATTCTCTTTGGCATCCTCTCCTTTTCCATCCTCATTACATGCCCATACCATCTCATTCTCTCTTTTTCTACTATCTAATGTGCTCCCTGTATTACTTTTTCCCAGTTAACTTCATTCCTTATCCACTTCCTGACATTTTAACACTAAACTGAATGTAATAATGTAATAATTAATTCATGTCCGTCAACTTAGCGCAGTCGGTAGTGTGTCTGCCTACTGAGCTAGAGGTCCTATGTTTGATTTTCAGCATGGTCAAAAATTTATCATTGATACAAATATGGGTTTACCCTTTCATTTTGATAAATTAATAGCTGAGGACTGGATGCTGTGCCTTTCCTAGTTTCTAAGATAGATTATAAGGCATATAAAGCTATGACGGGCCTAGCAAGCCAGCAGTGGAAAATATATGGCTTGAATAAAAAATTGACCCAGACCATACGCAGGAAACAGTAATAGATGTAAAGTAATTTAATGAGTTAATTTTAGCAAAAAAATATTAACATTTTATATTCTATAATCTTGTTGTTATGTTCTTCCTATGTTAATAATTTTTTTTTACAAGATTCATAATCATATTGGAGATTTGGGGTTTGAGGATAAAATGGAGATTGATATTTGTAAAATAGTGTATTTCTACAAATAACACACATTCATTTTATAATGCGCATCAACATTTATTTATTAGGTCTCAATACATTCAAGATTATTGAATAAAATGCTTACAGACATATGTATTGCTTGTGCTAATGTAAGACAACTCTGACAAGAAAGTATTAAAGTAAGCAAAAAAGAGTTAAAATACATTAAGATTGGGTCCTATATTTTGTGTTAGCTGATAGAGAATTGATCAAGAACAGGATCTTCAAATCCCTCTAATCCTTGATATTTTAGAATTCAATACTAAAAAAATTTAGGGTACATAATTTTAATGTTGAACCTGAATGATGGTCTTAGAGAGCTTTTAAAATGATTATTGGTGGCTTAAACCAAAATAGTTCTAGTACAAACTTAACAATCAAACCCCAGACCATTAATTTATCACATAACTGAATGCATTGTACAACAAAGAGAGCTAGCTAACCTCTTTGGCTTACCATGTTTTCTAAGATTCAAATTTGTATTTTAGCTCAGGAATTTATAAGTAAAATAAAAATTCAGATTTTTAAAATAGTTTTTAACACGTCTTACAACCTGTTCATATTATACATATGTATTATTGTACTAACGAGCTAGGGATGAGTAAGGTTGAATTTAAAGGAAATGAATCCACATTTGTGTGGAGGGCGAATGGACAGGCACTTGGGGAAAAAACAGCCTCACTACATCTGACTGGGATTGAAACCTTGATCTCCCCATCATCATTAGTTTAGTCTGCCTTAGACAATGTGGCTACCAAATCAGGTGTGTAAAATAGTAGATTCGATCCATATTTATGATTAGTTGTGTGTTCATATACAATCTTAACTAGTCTCCATATATTACTACTTAAATCTTTTTTCCCATTTTATTAACATTTGAAGGGTATAGGGGGAAAACCATCAAGAGTCCAGTTTACTATTTATTTCAGGAAATGGAATTTAAAATCTACATACTTGTATCTTTTATACTAATGCCAAGTTCTTGGGGTGAATTTTTTTTTAATTCACAAGGGTTTGGTCAATCAGCCCTAGCACAATGAAATATATATGCAATAAACTTTTGCTGTAATTAATTAATTACGACTGTAGTTAGCTTTTCGGCCTTTGAGACTGGAAAAAACCACGGAATTTTTCAATATTCGCAGGTGGAAGTTTATTACCCCTGTTCTGATGTTTTCCTCTCCTTTCTACAGGAGGTTTTCCAGTTTCACCAAGGGACTTTTTTTATTGTTTGTACCCTATTATGTGTTAAACAAAAAAAGGCTATAAAGGCCTGAAAACAAACTGGAATCTTTCTGGCTTTATTTTCTCTAATCACTCGAGCTTTGCAAGAGTAAGAAAAGTCATTAAACCGTACTTCATTTTTTCATGGCTGTCTCCTTTGAACCGATTGAAAGGGAAACTGAACCAGCTAGGTAAGAGTTTTGGCCATCTCTACCTTTATCTCGGCCTGTGTCATTGAAAATCTTAATTAAAGATTGTCTTTCTTCAATCTCACTTTCTTAAAACAATCTTTTACAGTTGCAGTCTTCACCAGTCTCTTACGTACTATCTCTGAGCTTCTTCTTTGTAGCATCATTGATTCTTCCTACTATTTTTTGTTGAACTTTTTGAGCCAGTCCGAGTGTTTTCGTCACTGTATGAATCAGATCCCGAAACAAATTTGTTTGATTCAGTCATATCAAAGAATTAATTAAAATATCGCCCGTAATTAATACATGTATTAAAGCGCCTAAATAACACGCAATTAACGCAAACATGAAATAATTACAACACTGGATACAATATTAAACAGACAATATAAAAACACCTTACAAGCACAAGAATACAACACAACCCCATTAAAGCCACACTTCACAATATTACAGTTGTTTCACAACTCCACTCTATCGGAATAGGGAGGAGTTAAATACTAGCAGTGGACTCTGATGGTTTTTCCCTGGTTTGAATGTGACTGATGGTTCTTCCCTTGTACCCACTTTTTTTTTTTTTCGCTGAATAGCTTGGACTTTGATGATTTCTCGCCTGTTCAGATTTATTATGTTGAAAGAGCTGCTTGAGTAGGATAAAGTGGTACCAATATCTCGATTTTGAATTTTTTGGACTCTGATGGTTTTTCCCCTATACCCTTCATTTGTTAACATCCTTTTATAAGTAGATACTATTTTACTTTTTCCTGGATTATCTTTATTCACCAATTATTTTCTATTCCTCCGAAGGTAAATATGAACTACTCAAGTTTAATGTGATTCTTTTAATTGCTTATTTTAAACATTCAAAACTGTTAGGAATATCTGGTAAATGTGAATACAAAAATGATCAAGGGGTTGGGTGAGTTAGCAAAGACGATATCATTTTTAATTTTACTTTGCTACTAATGAAAATGTGCCTTATTCTTTGTTTTAGGCAATCTATTTACTTCTATACCGGTAATTTATCTTATGTCATATTTACTATGTACTAATTTTATAATGTTTTAATTTGTGTCATTCACAATCATATTTTGTGTATATAGTGGTAATACATGTGTGTAGTTAGGGTCTTCAAAACTAATATATTATTTATCTTTTATAGCTAACTATATAGTATTTTCCTTAAAAAATGATCGATGCATCAAATTATAAAACAATGCCTTCTAGGCCACTGTTTATAACTTGGTCTATACAACAATTTATTATTTAATTTTTATCTTATAAAGTTAAAAATATCTTTAGGCTTAATCATTGAAAATGTTTGGAAATTGAAAGCATAGGAGCCCAGCTTACCTTTGTGCGGGTTTAATGCTCTTGAAAATCTAGTAGAAAACACATTACTTTCAGAATACAAGTTTTCACTGCCACAGACAGTTTCTGCTTAAAATACACCCTTATAGAGATTTCCGGGGTAGTGAAAACTTGATGGCAGTGACAGCTCTTTATTCATAATGCTAGGCCTTTCTACAAATTCACTGCACATTTCAATACAATCTTTTAGTGTAAATGAACTTCTGAATTTCAGCACATGAGTTTTGACTCAGGTTGACTGCCCTAATAGTTATATTGACTGTTAAGTTAAGTTGACACACTCAGTAAATGGAACACACATGTGGCAATCTTGTTGAGTTGAACTACTTTAACACTAAATTTAAGAAAATACTTATAGTTTATTTTGTCTTAAATTATATTTAAACTACCAAAGAACCTTTGCAGATGAAGCTTGACTCTAATACTTTTAATTTCCATTTAATTTCAATCACATTGTTTATATTATTTTATAATTTATAGTATGTAAGTGCTGTTTCAAATTTTGGTGTTTTTTATTGTAAATATTGGAAGAGAAATACATAATCTTTGGCTATTTACTCTCGTTAAGTTTTACTTAACAGGAATCTCATGATATAGTCGAACCACTATAGTAGGAACCTAATCGTACAGTTAAAAATTTAATAAATCTTCTCTCAGGAATATTTCTTTGACATTCGTCAATTTTGATGCCCTTAAAATAAGTAGAACAACCCTTTTATTAATACATTTTTAATATCTTCTAAAAGGTTCTTTCTAATGTGGTGCAACTCTATATTCCTTAGTATTTTTATTTTTCATATTGGCGATCTGCAAGCATTCAAAGTTTTTAAATTGGTCGGTTCAGCAATTTGAGCTTGTTTATAGTGTTATTTGTTTTGGATTGTGTGTCTGTTAATGAATTACTTGTTTACTCTACTTGTATGGATGTTTATGAGCTATAACTCTTTGAAGATCTCAACAAAGAGGTTAGTGTCCAAATATCTGGTCATTGAAACATCAAGGTAAGTCACTTAACAAATTGGAGACAAAGTAGGTATAAAATATGTCTGTGTAGAAATGATGTAGCACAAATAGCTTAATGCAAGACTGTGCAAAATACATCTTAGTGCAAGTGTTGTGTTTTAGTGTTTGGTGATTGGAGGAAGGGAATAGTTTCATGACCAAAGATGCCAAGGATTTTTTTTACGTCAAATCCTCTTATAAAAATGTAAAAATAAAAACCCCGCCGTGGTGTGAGTCCACAAGAGAGCTATATAGACCGAGTGGCCGCCGCTGTTATCAATGATCGTGCCAACATTTGTGGATAAAGTGTGTCATGTGGTTAACATGAGTCCTCCAGCCGTTAATCTCAGTTTTCTAAACCAAAGATGCATCTTTATTCAAGTAGCTCCTCATTTGTCTTCACAAGGCTGAGTTTGACCTCATTCCAGACTCGCTACTATACAGATAAATTTTGAAAGGGCCGTGGATCAAACCTGGGACCTCTGGATTTGTAGCTGTAGCTGCTAGGAATTTTATAAGCTAATTGCCTTTGAATTGCGGAGATATATAAATTTTATAATTATCGATATATATACTCCTGAAACACCCTCACACCCCATGACACTGCATATCTCCCTGATATTTATTTATAATTAAATAGCTCGTAGGCTAATGTATAATATTTTGGGTCACTGCTGTGTAACTATTTAGACTATAATAGATAAGATTGGTGATAATAGTGTTTGCTGGTTCAAATGAATGAGATTTAAAACCTAGTACCATTTCACAGTCTCAATTTTAATAAGCAGTACCCAGCGATATCTTACTACTGGTTGTAAGAAGAGTTCACAGGTTGAATTTTAAAAATCTACATTACAAGCTGCTCTATTATTTTTATAACAATTTGTTTTACTGGCTCTTCAGGCTGTTCACAACTTACACAAATTATTATCAACGATACATTGTGAGTGCTGTGAAGCTTAAAGAACTACACCAGCATTTGCTCTCATTTTACAACCTATCATACCTATACCATAAAGCACCTTTTACACATAGATTTTTAAACTTTTTATCTAATTTACTATTCTAAATTTGTAAATCTTTAAATGTACAAGAATACGCTCAAAACAAAACCCAATAAAGAGCAGTGAATGTTTGCCAATCAAGGAATAAATATATCTAAACTTATAATTGTATGTATGTGTGTGTGTATATATATATATAAATAACTTGCCAGGCTGATTGCGGTATGTTTGTGAAATATGCGATGTAGGGTACTTGTTTGATGCCGCATAACAGATGCTTCTAAAATGCATATTGTATTGAAATGATGTGCATTTCCCCTTTATTTTTTAATCCAGCATTAAAGGATGGTATTAGGGTAATGCAAGAGGGTTGGGGAGTTTTGCCTTTAAACGGTACAACACAACTATAAGGATACTAAAATATGGTCTAGATTTGTTAGGTAATAGAAAACAAGTTGTTGCAAAAAATGCATAAATGTTATTAAAGCCCAGCAGGAAAATAGCATTAGAATAATTTAACGCTGAGAACACAGATTGAGGGTGTTATAGAATACTGCGAATAACATATAATTTGGCAGGGTTAATAAGCACAAATATTAAGGAACAATTTTAACAGGTATAACAATATTAGAGTGGAAATAAATAAAACAATACCATCGTGAAATGAATGCTATTACTTGGTTAGTAAGTTTTTTACCACCGTCTTTTACTACCTTTTCAGGCTACACGCATATAATTACAACTATTCTAACGAGATAAAGATGGGGAGAAAAGTATTTTAGAGGTAATCTACTCGCATTTGCTTGGAAGGACACCATTTAGGAAAAACCATCCTCAGTAGACAACGGGATTCGAACTCTGATACCATCAACTAGCGTACATAACATGGAAATGACGCCTTAGATCATTCAGCCACTAAAGCGGCTCAATGAGTTGTTAACATCTCGCCTACCCACCTCGGTGGTGTAGTTAGCTAATGCAACTAGTTTCGTGTTGAGCTAGACTGCCGAGGACGGGAGATCGAGGTTCGAATCTCGCTCGGGTGAACTGGGGGTGATTTTTCTAAATGGCTTTCCACTCTCCCTCCAAGCAAATGCGGGTTCACTTCCTCTACATTCAACATCCCCCATTTTTAACACATTTGCGTAATTAATATTTAGGCGTATAACCCGAATGGGTAGTAAGACGCGATGTTAAATATATAGTAAGTATAACATTGACAGGAAATGTAAAACTCAAAATATACAAAACAATAGTTTTACCGGTGCCATATTTATAATTGTGAAACATGGTCCCTCTATCTTAAAAGACGAGAAGAACTTTGGCGTGTTCAAAACCAAAGTACTTATGAAAATATTGTGTTAAAAAAGGAATGAAGATAATGGTGAGTGTAGGAGGCTACATAATGATATTGTTAGGGTAATCAAATCTCGTAAGCTACGGTGTGAAAGCCATACAGTGCGAATGGAAGCACATTCATATTGACTGGCACATACAGTGGGAAGAACTAAACTCAGATGGGAGGAAAACATTAGAATGGACCTGAAAGAGTTAAGGTGTATTGAGGTGGACTGGATAGAACTAGCTCAAGATAAGGATAGGTGGAATACTTTTGTGAGTAAGGAACTTTCGAGTTCCTAAAGCCATAAATTAAGTATAAATAAACAACCAGTGAGACGAAATAGATGTAAAACTACCTGTTACTATGTTCACAAAGTGATGTTATCATGCTCGGTGGCTCAGTAAACCCGTAGCTGTACCACGCAACCACGTTCCTGAATGGTGATATAGTTACTATCAAGGCTTCTATCCACTCTAACGTGTGGAGACAACTGGACATAGACGTTCTATTTTGAGAGTGAGATGGAACCCAGATTATATATCTGTTGTATTAGTTAACTGTCCCATATTTAACAAAATATCTCATTTTCAACTGTTAGCACGCATCACAATTGCACGTAGAAAAATCCTCTCTTAGACCATCTGACTGGGGTTCAATCTCGGCTTTCCTGCATAAATTATTGCGTTACAACCGCTAACTATTACAATAGTTGTATATCCAATGTTTCAACATCGGCAAACAAAAAACATAGCCCGTAATTTAAAATGTTCTTACCTACACTTTCTGTTTAAATTATAATACAGTAGAACATTTTTAATTCGAAGTTCAAAGGATACCTAATTTTTTGTTGATATATCAAAAATTCGAATTAACAATTGTATGAATATCTGGATAGCTGGTAAAGAATAATAAATGAATACACTCAAAATAGCTACATATAAACAGACATGGTAAAACAAGAAAAATGTAAAAGTAAAATATACAACCTTTGAAATAGCAGACTTAAATCAGTCAGGGCTTCACGTGATTAGATTGTCACACAGAAACAAAGAAAGCCGAGGCAATACATCCCCTATTCTAATTAAACCCACTGCAAATTATCCGCCTTCTCTTTTACTATGGAATTATTGGCATATAGGGGTGATTATATATATATATATATATATATATCGTTGAGTAAGGTTTGAAACGAGTACAATCTCAAAAAATCAACAATGAATAGGATTCGAATTCAAATTTTTTCTTTCTTAAATTTGAATTAAATGTTATTTTTGACCATTGTTTTAGATAGGAATTCAATGGAGAGTCGTGTTGGGTTAGAACTATCCAATTTTCTGAATCAACCAACGTCGAATTAACCAGATCCTACGGTATTTTATTACTCTCCTAGTAGTGAATAAAAAGTTTATAGTCTTAGCTAAAGAACAGTAACAGTAAATACTCCAGTGTTCGATTCTTGAAAGAATATTTTGGTGAAATAAACAGGACGTGAGATATATGATGCATGGGGTAAAATATCAGCTTAGGGTGGTGTTTCGAATAGGGGTTGTAAATGGGAGACGTAGGATCGAGGTAGCAAGTAGCAGGAACATCAAACCACAAAGGTGCTGAATCGTTGATGACTCTTGGGAAAACCAAAATATACCCTCCTCGTTCACCCGCTTATCATCAGTAGCAACCCCCGACCCCATTCCACCCCAAACCACCCCTCTCAACATTTACATCTCTTTGATAGGTCCATGGACTCTTGTATCTTTCAGAGCTGGGCCTGCCATCTAGCGGTAAGAGTATATAGTAGCTCCCACATGCAAGCTTAAGCAAGTAGAGAATTATTTTTAAAATTTTATTTTTTATTGAAAAACAGTTTTCTCTTGATAACAAATTTTAAATAGAATGTTTAAACTCAAACTATGTCACAAAACTACAGAACTTTTTTAAGTCGTCATTTTTCTCACAATTGTGGTAAGTTATTAAACATGCACCTTCTGAACCGGCTGATTATATAATCACACGAGAATTTCTATGAGAGAAAGGGTCTACCAATTTTGCCGGCAAAGGTATTTTTACATACCATCCAGGGTCCATTTACATGTCACAATTGATATGAGACTGACGGCTTACTTCCCCTCCGAAGGAAGCTGTGCTACGTATTTTTTATCGCTCAAGAAAAATCCGCCGGCTTCACCTGGGCTTGAACCCAAGAACATTGGGTCTTGAGGAGAGCACTTTACCCTAAGACAACCGAGGTTGATATATATATATATATGTACATATATACGTACATAAATAAAGTAACATCTCGACTGACCTACGTTGGCTGAATGGTCTAAATTCTAAACCATTATTCTTGCAATAGACTAAACTGCCTATGACAAGAAGATCGGGATTTGAATCCCAGTCGGGTGTATTGAGGATGGCTTTTATAAAATGGTTTTCCAATATCGTTTCATGCAAACGCGGGAACACTTTCTTTAAATTCGACTCTCCTAATCCCTAGCACATTAGCGTAATTAGTACTTGTGTATAATGCGAACGGGTAGTAAGATGTGGTGCAATCCCTCTCGCTTCTCCTCCCAAAAACCTCTTTGCCATGGTGCCAGGCTCCAGTCCCACCCTGTAGTATGTGAAAGATGTCAAGACTTGGATTGAACGGAGGTATGATTTATGGTATTTCCTGCGATCACACATCACTCAACACTTCCACTTTTCTTAGTCTTTCTCCTCTCTTATTGCTATTCCGGTCGGGGAGAAGAAGGGGGATAGACGGAGAGACACACAGCCATTTCAGAGTTAGAAGATTGTACACAAGGCGTCTAGAAAGAGGTTGCGGTGGCTAAGATTATTTATTATACCAACTGGTGGCCAAGATTGTTAATTACATCAACTGGCGGCGAATATTGTTTATTATATCAACTGATGGCCAAGATTATTTACTACACAAACTGGTGGCCAAGATTGTTAATTACATCAACCGGCGGTGAATATTTGTTATTATATCAACTGATGGCTAAGGTTGTTAATTGCATCAACTGGTGACGGATATTGTTTATTATATCAAATGTTGGCCAATATTATTATATAAACTGGTGGCCAAGATTGTTTATTATATAAACTAATGGCCAAGATTATTTACTACACCAACTCGTGGCCAAGATTGTTAATTACATCAACTGGCGGTGAATATTGGTTATTATATCAACTGATGGCCAAGGTTGTTAATTACATCAACTGGTAACGGATATTGTTTATTATATCAAATGATGGCCAAGATTATTTATTATATAAACTGGCTGAATATTTTTTTATATATATTTCAATTGGTGGCCAAGATTGTTCATTATATCAACTGGTGGCCACAATTGTTTATCATATAAACTGGAAACAAATTGTTTATCATTTCAACTGGTGGCTAAGATTATTTATTATATCAATTGGTGGCTAAAAATGTTTATTAAATCAACTGGTGGCCAAAATTACTTTTAATATCAACTTGTGGAAAGGTTATTTATTTATCATGTCAATTGGTGTATGATATTGTTTATTATACCTACTGTGGTTCAATAGTATTTATTATATCAAATGATGGCCAATTTTTTTTATCATATCAACTAGTGGCTGAGATTTTTTTATCATAGCAACTGGTGGCCAATATAGTTAATCATATCTACTGGTAGCCACAATTGTTTATCATATCAATTGATGGCTATGATTGTTTATCAACTCAACTAGTTACCAATATTACTTATATAAACTTGTGGCTAAGATTATTATTTTATTATATTAACTGGTGACTAAGATTGTTGATCATATTAACTGGTGGCCAAGACTTTATATCCGGTTGTTATGCTTGTGTAATCTATTAGAATGTTATACAAAGTTAATTATAGAACGTCTACACAATCAGCTCTCAGTAAATTAATCTAGAACTTGGCTAAAGTTTTTGAGCTATGTGCACTGTTTATTGCCTATCCCGTAAGGAAACGGTGTGATTAGGTATGGGTGTATGCAGGGGTGGATCCAGATCATGTTCATAGGTGGGGAGAGTCATAATTATATATATAAAACATAATTACTTACAATGTTAGATTTCTGTTTAAGGCCATTTAATAATTTCTCATTCATATTTGATCTTATTTATGTTTTAAGCCGTGGTCATCCACTCCAATATTTTAAAATAAGATAGTTTTAAACTATTTGGAGTGGCCCTTCTTTAACAATTTTTTGAAAAATTGTTCACTCTAGAAGCTATGAATAGTCTTCGCCTTTTTTTTAAATTAGATTTTTTTAAATAAAATATTTAGTGTGTTCCTCACCTAGAAATTTTGGAAATTCGGATGCCCCTCGAAGCTATTTAGAGTGATTCTGACCTTAATTTTTTACGATAGTTAGATACCTCTAGAAAATTATCTTTGAAGTGTGCTTCCGCCAATTTTTTTTAATTGAATTATTTCTAAAACTAGAATATTTGGGGTGTTCCTTGCCTGAAAATTCCTAAAAATGACATGCATCTAGAGGTTATTTGGAATTGTCCTTCCCTATAAATTTTTAAAATTTGGATGATCTTGGAAGCTTTAAAAAGAGATTTTCTCTCCTGGCTTTTTCTGCCAGTTACAGTAGCCCCATGGCTTCTTTGGTGCTGACTGACAGCTCACATCTGACAGCTTTGAAAAGTTACCAGACCAACTTATGTATCCCTACGCCAAGCCATATGATCTGCAAAAACATGTGTTTACCAGCTGTCGCTTCTGAGAGTCAAAATTTAGGTATATACATAAATGTATATACCTAAATGTTGACTGTCAGAAGTCAGCTGTGAGCTGTCAGTCAGCACCAAAGAAACCATGGGGCTACTGTAGAAGCCTCAAGTCTAGTAGATATTTGAAGTGGTCTTCTTCGGAACATTTTTGACAATAGAATGCATCTAGAAATCATTTTTAGTTTGATTTAAGGCCATCTTTCAGCTTCATATTCGATAATATCAGAGGATTTGAAATATATATATATAGGCTTATATATAGGGGGTAATGTATTCCAGGGAGGGACACATTATTTCCAGGGGGCAGAGTCCCCCACAGTTCCGCCGATCCTGATGTCCAAACATACTCTAAATTCGGTATTCGTGGATGATTGCTCTCAAGTGATGTGTGGTAATATACCGTCAGTAGTAGTCCGGGTGGCGTATGCCGCAACCTCCTCAGAAGATTAGTCTGGACACCGTCTCTTTACGGAACAATGTTTGTTACTTGCTATGCACGACAAATATTCTTAGATGAAAACGAATATTTTTTCTGCGCGAGTCATATTAAACAATGAATAAACGTGGACGAATAAAGCACGTGAGGACCTGGCTTAAAAAGATAAAAAATTGTATAAAATATCTTTGTTGTATTTTCTTTATAAAATTTGAACTTTTACTTATGGTTTATATTATTTTTCTAACTTTCACAGGGGGGTCAACTGATCCTTTGACCCTTCTCCCCAGAATCCGTGCTTTGATGTATGCATTTAAAATCAAGAATATCGTAGTTAACTTTAATACGGAATTCTAAATTATTGATAGATGAAAAAAGGTTAATTTTAAAGTTTCACTTTGTGCAAAGTATACTTGAATATGTACCAAACCAAAATACAAATAGGCCTACATTTAAGTTTAGTTTCAATAAAGGGAAGGCATACTATGAGTATGGGAGTAATTAAAACCCATGCGAGGATATACAGTTGACATGACTAAACTGTCCATACAAAACTGCAAGCATACAATTTTATCATCTCAATTAGGAAACATTAGATGTAGAGAGAACGGTTTGAGGCATGGAGGGGCTAGATTTCATTGTCTAAAACCCTTTGTTGTCTACATTTTATGTCGACTGTGTGAAGGAAGGGGGTGGGTGATGTATAGATACGACTCTTCTTCGGGCCAGTCATTTGTCATGCGAAGACTTGGGTACGTAGCAACATGGCGGCTCGCAATTAAGATGGCGGTGAGGCGTAACTTCACTCAGAATCACTAAATGTAAGTATTAATTTGTGAAGTGTTTTATTAATTATTTTTTTTAGTCCACCCTTTTTCTTGTATACATCTTCCCCTTTTCTTTTGACTCCACTTAATGAAAAAGGGGTGAGAGGTAGGTAAAGGAAATAGTAACAAAAGCAATTATACGCTGCTGAGAAACTTACTTAAGTGGCAAGTGTTCATGAGAATTATAAATGACCCTTCTGTCAAGGGGAAAAGACTTTCCGTGTAAGACTGAAAGACAGTTAACACTGCGCCATTAATTAAGTTAAACCGCCTGCAAGTCCAAATTATGAGTTCATAAGATAAAAGAAGCGTCGTCGTGGTCAATAGTTATATAAGTTTCATCGGCTCTGCTTTGAGTCTAGGCAAGGTAAGTGTAGACACTTGTCTGGAGTTATTTATACTTAAAGAGTTAAAAAATATACTATAGACTATATTAGAGACAATATAAATGAGTATGCAATCTATATTAATAAAATTAAAAGTTTGTTTATCTGTCTGCTATTAGTAGGTAGTGGATTCTTAGGCACCCAAAATGTTTAAAATAGGTAGGCAGATAGGCATCAAAATATGGAATCCACCACTAGAACGAGCACTTAAAATAAATAGTATGGAGCTGCGCACGGATTTTCTAGCTCTATTGTTTGAAAATGTAAATATTTACTCCAAACTCATAAAATATGTGAATACAAAAATATACACTAGTAAACCCAAGGATAAATTGCACTATCCTTATGTAAAACATTTTTTGAGTCGCGGTTTTAAATTTTATAATTTTATTTTTAAAGAATTAATGTCGACAATTGTATGTTTGGACCGATAAAAAAGATCAATATTGGGTCCCCAAGAGTCAACACTTCGTATTAAAATTTCGACTTCCGGTTACATTTTTCTACATCTTATTAGGTGTAGCACATCTTCATGTCATCGCATTGCTATTAAATTCCTCATTTATAAATTTTGACCAATAAAAAATGTAAATATTGACTATTAAGTTTAAAATGAAAGAGATAGATCAATGTTGTACAAACATTTTTCCTAAGAGGTTTAAGGAATAATAACATAAACTTTTTTAGATACTTACTTTTATTTAATTACTCTATGGCATTGGAAAATTATTCCGTTAAAACTTAAGTAGTATATCTTTACAACTAAAGACCTCAAAATTATATTAATATATTTGCCAATATCTCAGAAACTGTTGTTTTATAAAAATATATTTCATATAAAAGTTTATTTTTAACAGAACTACATTTTTGTAATGAAAAGTTATTTATTATCTCAAATAGTTGCGGAGATACTTACATTTCAGCTTCTTTAAAGTACCCTTAAAGTCATTTTCACTGGAAAATGAAAGTAGTCAGTTTATTTATAATCTCAATCAATGCCTAGATACGAATTATAATCAAAATTGTTAGAACTGATTATGAGAAAATTAATTTAATCTCTTTTCACCCCTTATTAAACTACTCTTAATTTTAAGTTTAAACAAACACACAGATAAACGGCATTGCAAAGACCACTTTTAAGGGTTTGGGGGGTCGTGAGACGTCGACATCCATCAACATTTCAGGTTAGTTTTTTCTTAAGGTCGCAATACCTTTGGTGTACGAAAAGTTAAAAAATATACATAATTGCATATAGCTTAAAAGTTATTGGTTTTATAAAAATATGCTTCAAATAAAATATTTGTATAGTAAATAGATTTACATATTTGTAATGATAAGTAATTTCATTTCTCAAATAGTTTCGGAGATATGACACAAAATGAGAATTTACGTATCAGACCGGAGCCCTTAAATTCATTTTGCCAAAATATTGAGAGTAGCCATTTTATTTGGAATATTTATAAATGTTTAGGAATGAAATTTAATCAAAATCGTTAGAGAAAATTTTGAGCAAATATACTTTTTCTCTTTTTGCACCTCAGTAAACTCCCCTTAATTTTAGGGTTAGATATCCAATTCCAAAAACCTCTCGGGGCAAGCCTACGAAAACCCTAGATATCAAGATTTAGCCCGATCGATAAAATAGTATAGGCTCTAGTTGGAGGTACAGACATACAGACAGACAGACGGAAATTCAAAAACCACTTTTTCGGAATCGGGGGGTCATGAAACGTCGAGATTCATCAAAATCTTGAGTTCGATTTTTTTGATGATCACAATACTTTCTCTACCTGTAAGATAGCGAGAGAGTAAAAAAGAACACAATAAACAAGGTAAAATTGATTTTACTACCTACTATTTTATTACCTTTAAGTACACCGGACCGAGATTAAAACCTCCCCCCCCCCTCCCCGATCCCCCATCAACGGCAGTCCAGTCTAATGCGAGAGTGACGCCTTAGCTTATTCGACCATTGAAATTAGACACATGCTGTTAAACACTAGATATTTTTTTAAGATTTCCATTAGTGAAATGGGTTATATTTTCAGATATTATTTAAAAAATATATATAATTTTAGAAGTTTAGTTTACATCGCGATGTCAAGACACAAAAGTTCAAACTTGTCCTTTCCGAAGAAGTTGAACCTTTTTCTCGCAACGGCATGCTGTTTCCTCCCAAAATGTCTACTTCTACTCCCATTGTCCTTCACCCGCTGTACGCTCATTGGAAGCTATTTAACAAGTGTCAATTTTCAATCCTACTACAAACAAGTATACAGCAACTTCCAATTTCTGAGAAACGTGATTCTCTCTTTCAGCAAAAAATGTATACCGTAGGAAAGGATAGGCGCCAAAGCCAAAATAGATGCATTAAGGCGTAAATTTATAAAATAGACAAAAAACAATATAATAGGCGATTATAGGCATCATAAAATTAACATATTGTACTCGTAATAATATATATATAAACTGCCTATGTTTTAAGATTAGTTATGAGCACTGCGCGATATCTTTCACATGCACAGGTCTGAAATTTAAATATTAGTAGCCACTGTTCACAAAAATATTCACTTCAAAGCTGGATTTTTTTTATTATATATATAGGCCTATATATATTTTAATCTACTAAAAACTTGATCGGAAGAAATAAAATGAAGATTTTTTCTTTCTCTCTGTTTGAAGCAAAGAAAAACGTTGCTCGGGGTAGCCATGCAATTAATATTCTGCTATTCCTAAATAAAATGTATTGAGACCAATAAAAAAAAATTAGATGTCTTATTTAGCGAAGTGACTCAATTTTTTTTTGTCGCGTCTTAGTACCCTTTTGATTATACGCATACATTAATTACGCCATTGGAATAGGGAAGAGGAAGGTGGGACTTTAGAAGAAATGTATCAGCATTTTCTTATAGAGAGAATGAAATATCATTCAGGAGAAACCATCCGCGATTCAAACATCGATCGCCGTCACCGCAAATTCAGTCAAACACGAGATTGACGCAACCACCGATGTGGGGGACTCATTAATTAAATAACAACATAAATTTGTATGCGATTACTTAGATTAGAATTTTAATTTTGAAATAGACCGAGTAAAATAATATTGTACCCGCATTGGTTGGCACGTGGACTAAACTCCAAGCCTGTCTAGACTTGTTTGACGGTAACGGGGAGGTTATGGTTTGAATAGTATACCACTCTACCTCCACACATATTCGGGTACATTTCCTCTAGATTCTACCTTCCTCAACCCTATCCCGTTAAATGCGGATATCCCGAAGGTGTACATAAAACATCATTTTATTGGTTTAAAAGTTATAAATGCTATATAAACTATCTAATCGAAACGAATAGGATATGGATAGTTAGTTTTAAGGGAGTGCGTCAGCCTTCAGCTGGAGTAACATTAGAAAAACTATAGTTTTGGGGAAGATACCCTAATGCTCAACACACATAAAACACCTGCCTTTCGTAATAAGAGCAGGTCACATTAACTGCGCTTCATGGTAGAGTACTTAGAAGAGTTGCAGAAGTTTAGAAATCCTGGAATATGTATGAAGTGGTTTGATATTTTTACTTTCTCTCGACACATTAGAGAGAAGGTATTGGGATCGTCAAAAGAATTGAACTCTCAAGATTTTGATAAATGTCGACGTTTCATGACCTCCTGAAACAGAAAAAGTGGTTTTTGTGTTGCCGTCTGTCTGAGTGTACCGTGGGCTGGAGCCGAAACTATTTTACCGATCGAGATATAACTTGGTATCTAGTGTTTTCATTAAATCAAACCCCCACCCACCGAAGGGTTTTGGAATTAGATATTTAACCCTAAAATTAGGGTAGTTTATTAAAGGGCAAGGAGAGACAAACATCTATTTAATCGAAATTTTCTCTACAAACTTTTAAATTAAATTTTACATCTAGATACTGTTTAACATTACAAACAAAATGGCAATTTTCATTTTTCTATGAACATGACTTTGACATTAATTTCCAATTTTTATCATAGCTCTGTAACTATTTGATATACGAAATAATGTATCACTGTAAATATGTAGTATTATTAAACATAAAATTATTTTGTTTGAAATAAATTTTATAAAATCCTTATTTTCTGAGCTATAGTCCAATATAATTTTCACTTTCCCGCTATGTTACAGGTATAGAACGTATTGTGATCTTAAAAAAAATTGAACTCGAGATTTTAATGAATCTGGACGTTTCATGACCCTCCGAAGCCGAAAAAGTGGTTTTTGAATTTCAGTCTGTCTTACCGATTGGGCTAAAACTTGGTATCTAAGGTTTTCATAGGGTTGTCCCGAGGTGTTTTTGGAATTGGCTATCTAACCCTAAAATTAAGGGTAGTTTACTAAAGGTCAAAAAGAGAAAAGTCGATTTTCTCAAAATTGACTTTAACGATTTTGATTAAATCTCAATTCTAAACACTTATAAATATTCCAAACAAAATGGCTACTCTCAATATTTCGAAAAATGACTTTAAGGGGTCCGGTTTGATACCTTCCTGAATAGTACTGGGTTTCTAAACGTCTGCAACGTGTCCCAATGCTATACCATCCAGCTCCCTTGAACGTGCGGACAACTCTACTACGGGGGGAAGGGGAATCCCCAAAATTAACCAGCGGGATGGTTATTGCTTATTTATCAAAAGAGTATGATATTATTTAAAAAAAAACTAATCTGAATCTTTGATCTAATACCCGTCCGGACTATACGCATTTTAATTACTCTAAGAGAACAGGGATAGGAAATGTTGAGTTAGAAAACTAGAATTTGAGACAGAGCAAACAAATAAGAGACATAAAGAGGGAAACAGAATTACAAAGAGATCCAAAAAGAGATAGAAAACAGAGAGATAGATAGAAACAGAGAGAGATATAAACAGAGAGTGACAGCCATTGAGACAAATAGAGAGGGGAAAGGCAACAGAGAAAAAGGAATATATAGAGAGAGAAGCAAACACAGAAAGATACAAACATAGATAGAAGCAAAAACAGAAAGAGCAAACACAGATAAAGGCAAACACAGAGTAAGGCAAACAGAGAGAGAAGCAAACACAGGTAGAGGAAAACAAAGAGAGACCGAAACAATAAAACGGAGAGAGATATTGACATGGAAAGATAAAAACATATAAAAATAGATAGAAAGATTGACAAAGAGAGAGAGTGAAAAGAATTAGGAAAAAAAAACCCACTCAGTTCAGCAAGGCGGGATTCGAGCCCTGATCTCTTCGTCACAAGCAATCCAGACTAGATGAGTCTTACATTAGTCCACGTGCCACATATTCTAAAGATAAGACAGCAATCAGAATGTTAACACATTAATACAAACTAATTATGACAAAATACACTTCGAACCTATTAAAGAAAATGAAATGTTCGTGGACTACTAAAAGATCTATCAATTAATTAACAAAATTATATGAATCATCCTCGTACAATTACGACTGGAACAATAACTGTATCTGATAAAACATTTAAAAAATGAAGATAAACAACAACCCTTATGTAAATCGGTTTCTATTTCTGGCCCAATTATTCGTTAATTAGTTTTATATTTCGTGCTGAGGGAACGTATATTTAAAAAAAAAAATCTCGTTCCCTAAAATTTATGTTGAAATATTTCTATAGTGACATCAGATGAAGAGAGATTACATAGCATTAGAACTGTTGTGTATAATATTTATTCAGGATAGAATTAATTTATTCTCAACTGCTTATTAACCGAGGTAGAAATAAGAAGGGGCTTGGGGGGTGGAAAGACTAAGAAACTCCTGAAATATTCCGAAACACGCGAACGATGTATGCATCAAACTTGGGACTTAAATCATCACTAATTAAACACTGCAGTGGTTGAGTTTTACTCAAGTGGATTAAACGAAGACTTTACAACAATGATAATAAAAAACTATCACTCTAATTTTTAAAAAAATTGATATCCACACATCTTTCACTATTTATAGTTTGATCGCAGTAAGAAGAACAGGTTTTAAAAGCCACACAATCTACTCTCACTATATTAACAACAATCACTTTGGATAAAAAAATCTATTCAGAAAACCCCAATTTTCTCATACGTCAATTCATATTATCTGCAATGGTCATCTTTTATATATAATAAAACGAAATCTCTAAAGGAACACTGATACTACCCGCTTCGGTGGCCGCATGGTCTAAGGCGCTACACTCGCAATAGACTCGAATGCCGATGATGGGGTGATCATGGTTCGATCCCGGTTAGGTGTACTGAGGGTGGTTTTACTCTAAATGGTTTACAACTCTCTCTCGCCACGCAAATACAGACACACCTTTTCTAAATTCAACCTTCCTCATCCCAAGCCCATTAGCGTAATTAGGACATAAGCGTATAATCTGAATGGGTAGTAAGACGTGGCATTAATAAATCCCACTAATCATCTATTAAAACGTTATTAATTCCTACCACAAAAAATATAGGCCTATTTATATTTTCCATACGGTGCTTCGAATGTCCATCTGTAAGGAAATTAAGCTATACCAGTGTTCTCTTAGAATGAGGATTGAAAATAACAAAATGTAAAAAAAAAACACCCTCCAGTACACCTGGTCGAGATTAAATTACAGCCCTCCACGTTAGGATTACAACCCCTTACGTGATCTCTGCCCGTTTTATTTATACTAAAGCAAGATTCACGTCGTAGGGATGAGGTTTAAAGAAATTATTTCAGGTCTAGGCCAAGATACAGACATATAGACACACACAAAGACAAACAGACGATGTAGCGAAAATCAATTTTTCGGTTTCAGAAAGTCATGACATCCATTAGAATCTCGGTTCGATTTTTTTGACTATCACAACACTTTCTCTACTCAAAGGACGCGAGAAAGTAAAAAAAGGTAAATACAAAGATCCGAAAGACTAGATTTTTTAAAACCACGCGTCTTATTTTTCGTTAAAGCTATCCGTATTTAACCATAGGCCCCTATTAATAGAATAGTAACGAGAAAAATATAATATAGAGAACATATACTTGCATTTGTGTAGAGATAGAAAGGGATAAGCTATTTAAGAAAAAAAGGCAGTGCAACGGGCCAAGCTTTGAAACTCAACATCCAATCATCGGCACTAGGGGTAAAGTAGCTATCTATCTAAGTGCAAGATGGGTCATTATCGTTTGGGATTGGAATCCGGACATCTGCTCTCGCAACAAGGGGACTGAAACCTATTTTAACCTGTGTTTGAACCAGAATGTGAATCTATAAGCTCTCAAACACAGGAAAGGCCACCCATATATTTAATGTGGAATACTAGCGACCCTTTCAAGTGTTCAGCTCTAGGATGAGTTAGTTTGTAAGTCGTGTTCTGGTATAACAATGTGTTAAGAAAGTACCCGTTAAATCTCTAACTATCTGTATTATTATTTTAATAGTTCCTGCCATGTCCGACAATAGTGAGGCTCCGGATGAGCTGACTCAGTGCTCATAGAGCTAGAATGATGGCCTCAGCACTGACCCGGTATGGTTGAAGAGGTTGACTGAGGGAAAATGCACCTGCATTATAGTGAAAAGGGGATGGGAAAATTACGATTGAAACTTCCTCTACCCCACAATATACAGGAACAAGATAAGATCCTCAATCACCCCGCCACAATCCATCCAGTATTTTGTGAGTCCGTCTCTCTAGGCTGCGTGACCATCGATGCATCTGTCGGAATTAGGTTCAAATCACAGTCTTGTACACTGGAAGTGCTGTTAGTTTGAACGAGATCCGGATAGCCCTGTGGGGAAGTAATAAGCTGTCCACCTCACACCGATATCGGCCCAAGCAGGGAACAAGGGTTTCAAGACCGTCTGGAGTTAGGATATTAATGGTTTTGGTACGAATGTCTTAGGTGCTATCGGCCCACGCAGGTAAGAAGGTTTCAATACAGTCTGAAATTAGGATATTAATGGTTCGGATACGAATGTCTCAGAGCCTATCGGTCCATGGAGGGAACAAGGGTCTCAAGGCCACCTGGAGCTTGGATATTAATGGTTAGGATACGAATGTCTCAGACGCTGTAGGCTCACAGAGGGAAGAAGGGTTTCAAGACAATCTGGAGCTAGAATGTTAATGGTTTGTTTACAAATGTCGCAGAATATGTAAGCCCATGGAGGGGACGAGTGCTTCAAGACCGTTTGGAACAAGGGTATTAATGGTTTGGAAACGAATATCTCAATCGCTATAGGTCCACGTGTATTGTTATTTTGTTGAAAATTACAAATTTTATTGGGTTTGCTCCTAACTTTAAGGTGGGACGGAGAGAGATACGATTTATCTCAACAGTTCTTGAATATTTGTTACGTGCGCTATGAAATTTGAACATAACCATTTAATTGGAGAGGATGAGTCTTGTCAAAAATTCTACTACGCCCATGACAACATATTTAAGAACTGTTTAGATTACTATGTGTAGAAAATTAAACTAAACGTATCTACTGAAGCAAAACTTTGTTCACTATAAAACTAAAACAATACAGTCTTTAACGCGCGTACCTTTCCACCCCACCTAAGGTACTCTTCCAGCCATTCATAGGTGTTGTGAAAGTTGCCTACACCTAGGCGCTAACACGTGTATTAGCAGAGATATACAGTAGGCCTACAATATGTTGGTTGAAGTCACTATATTTTTGTCACCACGTATTACAATCTATTTAGGCTGTACGTATATGTAATAATTACGATAATGGGTCAGGGATGAGTAAGGATGAATTTATAACAAGTGAACCTGCATTTGCGTGGTGTTAAGGAGGGTATTAGAAAACGACTTGTGATAGACTATCCTCAGTACACCATACCGGAAATAAAACAATTATCTCCCTATCATAAGTAATCCAGTCTTTTGTGAGAGGGGACCATCCACCCAAATCGTGTGACGTCACTATCAAATAGCTCACTAATAAATGTGTACCCATGAAAATGTATTTTTTGCAAAACTAAAGCTAAAAAAAAAGATTATATAAAAGGTTGATATTAAATTATATTAGAATTCAACCTGATATGCTGAAATGGTAATATTAAAAAAAATTCTTGCCAAGGTACATTTTTAAATATATAGTTTGAATGTAAATTTATCCATCCTGCATCGCTGAATACATAGAAAAGGTCGTTAGTCTCATCTTGTTTAGTTTGATGACGACGTTCGAGTTTTTAATTTCTTACTATCCCCACACGCACAATTTTGAATACATTTCTTTTAAATAATATTTTCCTTATTCCTACTCCATTAATTTAAATATTCAGATATCTCGCGTTGGTAGTAAGACCCCAAGCACGAGAAAAGTTAAACATCGGTGCCGTCTTTTATAAATAAATAATGGCGTGTCTGGGATACATTAATATTTAGTCCAGTTTATGGAAAGATTACCCAGTATTTACGTTACACTACTCAAGGGACGCCCGAATGTTATGTTCTTTTCGAGGTGCTTCTTTCCATGTCCATATGAGATGATGGAATGATGAAAGTGAATATGACGGAGTGGAGCCAGTGAAGATCTTAACCTAACTTAGCCCTAATTAATCAAACCCTGGTGATCACGAGGATTACTACTGTTTCGAGAAAAATACCCCAGTACCCTCTAGGAATCAAACCTAGGGCCTTTAGGTCAGCAGACAGGGCCTCTGACTACTGTACCACGAGGTTTTATAAAGTTACATTGCTATACTTAGAACTAAAACCAATTTAATTACATTGGGGAGTATTTAAAAATGAAGGGAAGACACATTTCAAACAATCATAATCGCACTTTTCCAAACAAAATAATATAAAGCCTTAATTTGATTTAAAAACGTTGCTGAATATTGCACATACTGATGAAAGAAAAAAACGATTTGATGTAAGAGTGGATTAAATCATGATATAATAAATCAACACTGATATAAGCGCTATGCTCTAAGACTTTATTATTTGGCATCCGTATCACTATTCACGTGGTATAAGTCATTAAAATCACAACAGACTGAATGTATGAGAACGTGAAGGTCAAGGTTACATTCTCACTCAGAGAAAGGATGGTTTTCCACATGTGATTATATGTCTCGCTCTAGGAAACTCATAATAAATAATCTTAATAATTATTCCTTGAAAATATCTTTTAAAAAACTCGTATTCTTAATCTACAAATATTCAAACTCAAGTTTCTCCAAGGAGCAAGCCCCAACAAGCCCCAACAATCCTGACCACGGTTGTAGGCCTGGATACAAATAATCCCAAATAGAAAAACCTCAACCCCAAATAAAACTTTATTCAATATATTCCCCTTCCTAATTCAGCTAAAGACGCTCACATCAGCGTGAAGAAAGTTTTTGCCATAACGTTTTTTTAAAAAAGATTTTCCGTTTCCCCCCTCCCCCCTTGCACTCCTTCCTCTTTCGTAAGGAAATGGATGTGTGATCTGTGTGAGAGTTGACCATTAATCTTTTTCACCGATGACATACCAATCATTATTTAATTTTCTCTCTCTCTTTCCCTTCCCTCTTTTTTGATAAGAGGGTTGTTGTTTTGTTGAAAGGGTGAGTGGGGAGGGTGTGGTGGTGGGTGGTGTGTCGATTTTCACTGTTCAGTGTTTTGCAACAGTTTGCATTGACACGATGATTTGTGGTGAAACCAGTGAGGCTTACATAATACTATGTTCGACAAAACCCCCCGCCCCTTTCAGTTCTCTCTCTCTCTGTGTGTTCGTGGGGGACGGAGAGCGTTTATTACAAGTTGTTCATTCAATATTTTGTGATCAAATTGTCTAAATGATATCTGTCTCTTGAAGTTGACCTTATCTCTTCACCTTTTGTTTTTGTTTATTCAGAGATAAAGACGTTAAAGGAGCGTTTATATATATATATATTAACTTAGCTTCCACTATTTACTCAAAACTTCTAATGTATTATGTGAAATGAAATAATATACACTAGCAAGCCCAAGCATCAATTGCACTATATTTATGTAAAACATTTTATGAGTTCTGGTTTAAAATTTTAACATTTTATTTTTAAAGCATTTATGTCCTCATTTTTATGTTTGGACCGAAAAAAATTATCAATATTGGGTCCACAAGGGTCAACACTTCATATTAAAATTTCAACTTCCGGTTAGAATTATCGACATTTTATTAAGTGTTGCAAATCTTCATGTCATCGCATTGCTATTCTATTCCTCATTTATAAATGTTGACCAATAAAACATGTAAATATTAACTATTGAGTCTAAAATGGAGATAGATCATTGTTTATTATATTATTATTAGCACCGCGTCTTACTACCCGTTCGGGTTATACGCACTTACGCTAATGTGTAATGTTAGGGTGATTGTGAGATGAAATGGACGACCTACAGTTTAACGTGGAATCAGAACCACGGTGTATGCCTGGAATATTTTTTGCCCTTTATTAAAATACTCTTAATTTTAAGTTTAAACAGACACACAGACAGATGGCATTTAAAAGACCACTTTTTAGGGTTCGGGGGTCATGAGACGTCGACATCCATAATCATTTCAAGTTAGGTATTTTTTACGGTCTAAATACTTTACCTTTAGTGTTAGAAAAGTTAAAAAATATACATATTTGCGTATAGCTTGAAAGTTATTGGTTTTATAAAAATATACTTCAAATAAAATATTTGTATTATAAATAGGTCTACATATTTGTAGTGATAAGTAATTTCATATTTCAAATAGCTTAGGAGATATAAAAAAAATAATGTAATTTACGCATCAGACCGGAGCCCTTAAAGTCATTTAGCCGAAATATTGAGGGTAGTCATTGTATTTATAATATTTATAAATGTTAAGAAATGAAATTTAAACAAAATTGTTCAAGCTGATTTTGAGAAAATCAACTTTTCTCTTTTTGCCCTTCAGTAAACTACACTTAATTTTAGGGTTAAATAGCCAATTCCAAAAAAACCCTTGGGGCAAGTTTATTAAAACCCTAGAAACCAAGTTTTATCCCAATCGGTAAAATAGTTTAGAGTTTAGGTTTTAATTGGAGGTACAGGCAGACGGAAATTTAAAAACCAGTTTTTCGGATTCGGGGGGTCATGAAACGTCGATATCCATCAAAATCTTGAGTTCGATTTTTTTTACGATCACAATACTTTCTCTACCTGTAAGATAGCGAGAAAGTAAAAAATAAAGCTACTAGTAAACTACCTCTTAGTAGGTTTTCCTCAGAAAAACAAACGTTATTTTGTTAATCAATTGAAACTCTCTTTACATACCCATTTTGAAGAAAATTGCAATTGTGATTTTTTTAAATGACAAATTTATCGAAATGTGTCATAAGTAGATTATGATCAAATATTATTATTTGATAAAATATCAACATAAGCTCTTATTTATAATTTAAAACACCCGTTGGATATTCATTTTAAACAAAATAACATTTTTGAAAAATTTCAAATTTCATAAAATTTAATCAGTAAATTACTCTTGAACTAATTCCCCCCCCGTAAACAAGCATAAAGTTTTATTGAACATGTAGAACGTTCCTCAGATATACAGTTCAAACTAAATTTTAAATCATTTCTGAAAAATTTTGAATTTTATTAAATGAGTCATCAGTGAGCTACCATTAATTTGAGGGTTTGAATCGAAATATAAAAACAACATTCTGAGGCATCAAGATCAAACAAAATCTATCAAACCGTTTTGAGGATAGACAGACAGCCATGGTAACAGACAAAATTGTAGTACAAATAGTTTTGGGTTTGGGGGCAAATAAAACGTCAAGATTTATAATCTTGAGGAGGAACTTTTTACGCTTACAATACTTTCTCTATATCGATAAATCGTACTACACAATCACACAACTTTCTCATATCGTTTATTATAGCTCCAAAGAAAATGTTCAAGAATAGATTTTCAGTAAACTATCCTTAAGTAAGTTTTCCTTATAAAAACAAACACATAATCTGGTTAATCCCAACAAACGCTTTTATACATAAATTTTAAACAGAATTGTTCAATTATTTTATACAAATTTAAAATTTTCAAAATAGGTCATTTTTAAACTACCCTAAAATTATTTGTAATTTGTAAAAACAAAAACCTATTCTTGTAATTTGTAAAAATAAAAACCTGTTCTTATTAATCATAACAAAATATTTCCAGGTAATAATTTTTAACTCAATAAAGGGGAATTAAAAAAAATTATAAGTAAACTGGAGACATACAGAATTGTAAAATACAGTTTTTGGATTCGGACACCCATAAAACGTAAAGATTCTTCACTATCTTGAGGTAGAAAAATTCCACGATTACAATACTTTCCGGTGTCGCTCTCGGAATAAACTAGACGGCCAATGACGGGGAGATCGGAGTTTGATCCCGGTCGAGTTTACTAAGGTTTTTCCCCTAAATGTTTTTTAAACTTCCCTAACCGCAAACTAAATCAACCTTTCTCATCCGCAACACATTCGAGTAATTAGTACATAGACGTACAAACCGAGCACGGTGCTAAAATATAAAATATTAATTGGTAATAAGGGTTTTTTCTAACCGGGGTGTATAGAACGCGCATGTTTTAAAACAAACCCGTATCGGTGGACACGCTGACTAAATGTCAAGCTCGTATGGTCTGGTTTGTCGATGATAGGGAGGTTGAATCTGGGTTGCAATGAAAATCTTGAATTAATAAAAATGTTCAACTGAAACAGAGTTTTTTTAATGAAGCTAATTATTTAATGAGTAGTGTTGGATTAGTATTTATTTATATTAAATAAGGATTAATTACTGTGGGTAAAATGAATAATGATATTAATAATAATGTGTGCCCTCAACATCCTAAAACTTTTAAGTCAGTTAAGTCCATATTCAAACCCTGACCAAATCCACGTTTTTGGAAATATAAGTTTCAGGCTTTACGTAATTAAAGTAGGGATGAAGGGTACGCGAGAAAAGATCAGTGTTTTTGCAGTTTTTATAGAAAAACGCTACTATAGTCAAAATAAATCAAATATTGGCTGAATAAAACATAGAATTTAATTTTATTCACATGATTATATTTAACAGTTCTTGAATAACTGGCAAAGGTGTCCTGGAATTTAGTGAAAACATTTTCTCTTAAATGAAAAAGTTGGTCATCTAATGCTGCTATGCTCATGGCAGATATTCAACAAATGTTGATATAACCATGTGAAGAAAATTAAACTATATGTTTGCACTTAAGCAACATTTGATTTAATTTTAGCCAATTTTTTTTGCTCTAAAAACTGCAAAAACTTTGACCTTTTTTTGCGTGACTCACATCTTCACATTAAGAGCGAAAGATCGACATGGTTGAAGATCTTCATTAAAAGAACATCATTTTTATACATACTAAGTTTTGCTATCGTTGAAGTTGAAAATGACGAACACTTTCAGTAAACTTTGAGAGTTAGATTGAACCAAACGCATAGACAAAAAGTCATCCCTTTTTTAATTTTTGACCTATGGGGAGCAATTAAAAATACCCTCTTTCCCCTTTTAGTAGTTGAGAGTGGATCCTGGCAATCGTAAGAAAGTAAAGGGTTGCATGGGGTACAATTATTAAAAGTTAGCGCGCAATAAGACTGCACGGGGAATGAATACCTACAGTACACTTTGTTGCTATAAAAAGTCCCTCCAACCCCTCGGCCCCCCAAAATGTGTACGTTCAATCTAAGATTGCAGTAGAGAAGGGGTTAATTACATATTTTGATCAAACTACCTTAAACTAGCGAATACCTTTAACACATTAGGTTATAATGTGTTGATCTGCGATACTTTACAGTGAAATATTAGCTCATTTGACCTCTTCCATTGATATATTCACTTTCGAGACCTTTTCCAATAAGCTATTCATTCTCGAGACCTCTTCCATTGATCTATTCACTCTCGAGACCTCTTCTACTGATTTATTCACTCTCAAGACCTCTTACATTGACCTATTCATTCTATAGACCTCTTCCATTGATCTATTCACTCTCTAAACCGCTTCCATTGATCTATTAACTCTCGAGACCTCTTTCATTGATCTATTCACTCTTGAGACCTCTTCCATTGATCTACTCACTCTCAAGACCTCTTCCATAAATATATTAAAGCATGCATACATTACATTATTTTGTATTGAGAAAAATATTTATTTTGTTTTTAAGAGCACTTTTCACGGCCGACACATTAGATACACGATTTCATTCGAGCCAGACAACATAATACAAATACAGGTTTATGAATAATCCATCTGTTTTCAACAACAAAATTAGTTTCTTTTAAATTTTAAAAATAGTGATTTTTCAATTTGTTTTTTGTTTTTTAGACTATGGTAAAACTGTTTCACAGATCTCAATTCCACTGTTTTCTAAATTATTATTATTATTATTATTATTATTATTATTATTATTATTATTATTATTAGCACCACGTCTTCCTACCCGTTCGGGTTATACGCACTTACGCTAATGTGTAATGGTAGGGTGATTGTGAGATGAAATGGAGGACCTACAGTTTAAACGTGGGATCCGAACCACGGTGGAGGCCTGGCATTCCCCACATTCACAAGTTGTGCTTAATACGGAAATAGTTAAATAAACGGTTATAAATATTGTGTCATTATTTGTGGATATACAAATATATTAGTTTGTACATATACCTGAACAAATAATAAAAAAAATCATTCAAAATTGTTTAGAGTTTATTTTCTCTACAATCTTCCCCGGTCAATTTTCTTTATAAAAGCTTATTAGTGCTTTACGTCTTACTACGCGTCCGGACTATCCCCATATTTACACTAACGGCTTAAGGATAAAAATTGTAGGATCTAAATGAAATGTATTCTAATTTGCATGGAGGGAGAGTGAAAATAGTTCGAGGAAAATATCTCAACACATTCGGCCAGGACTTGAACCTTAATCTCCCCGTCATCGGGGAAACAGACTAGACAAGCTTGAATTCCTTTTACGTATGCGACTTTCTCCGATTTAAACATAGATCTAATTTTCTCCTATGTCAGGCATGTTCAACCTTCCCCCAAGTGAGGGCCGCTTAAGTTATTGGGAAAATGGCCGGGGGCCATATATGAGATTTAAAATATATCCTTTACCGAAATATAGTACACACATACACACACCTATCCATGCAAACATTACACAAGTAACATTATACTTACAATTCTGGAAACTACAGTAGGGCTTACATGGAAGTTAGCAAGCATTTACGTCAGCTACAGGAGCCTAATTTGTTGTTTATTTCTGTAATTTGAAACATTTAAATTTGAGCTGGTGGGCAGCCCAAAACGTACTAGGGGATCACCGGTTGGACATGCCTGTCTTATGTCTATCGATATAGAATAGTTTTTCAATTAATTAACTAAGAGTCCAACTATCCACCCATGGAAGATCATGGTGATTGCTTGGATTGTAGATTTTTTACTCATATCCTGCATGGCCTTACCTCTTTTCCTACATTCAGATAGCTAGTTTTTGTATACTAGGTTAGGCTAGATTAGGTTAAGCTATTTTAGATTTTATACGGATTTTTTTATGGTGATTGAAAACCCCTAGAAAAAAATATGTCTGTCGTCAAACCCTGGAGCCCTAAGTCCCACGTAACCAGGATCATAACGGTGCTTTAAGGAGTTTAATCCAAAGTTATTTTAACGACGACTTATGCCCTTTTGCACGTCAATGGAGCGATATAATCGCTTGCCTCTCTATTTGATATTTTTACATCACGCGCTAAATCTTCTTAATCTCGTGCCTTTTCCCTTGCTCAATTTTAAAATATTCCTTCCCCCCCCCTTTTCCACCCTACCTTCTCATTCCTTCTCATCCGTCGCAAGTGATCCATTCACTCAACCCAGCATCCCGAAGAGTTCTTGGTAACAACCCGTCTTCTCAGTTTAACAATTACACTGTTTGCTTTACAACCTCTACCTCCCGCCCCTCCTTACAGCCCCTTAATTTAACTGTTACATACCCCCTCCTTTTTCCTCATCCCTCCCAGCTCTCTCACAGTCCCTCGTGTCCCGGGAGGTTTTCACGGCTCAATTATTCTCTTTATGCCAACCCTCACCCCCTTGCTCTCCCTTCTAAAAAAAAACTTAAAATGAAGAATAAGAAGAAAAAAAAAAAGAAGGGCAATTCACTTTTCTTATGATCTTGTCTCGTATCTTTCAGCAGTTTGATCCTTGTTTGCGTAGTGAAGTATCTCTTGCAAGCAAAAGTTTGATTCCTATCATCGTCTTCTCCTCTGTCTGGTGATGTAAATTAGGTTGTAATAAAATTGTCAGATAGAACTCTTGAAACTATTACGCGAACATGCGTTGGAAACAAACGCGTTTTGAGGACCTCGTGGGCCCATCACACGCACGCACACATACACACCACTTTTATTTTAAGCACTTAAGAAATAACTCATAATTTCCAAATGCTTGGATTTAACAGCAACACATCAAACTTCTTCAATACAGTACCTAGTGAAACTACTTCAGGCCAAAAAATAGCCAAACAATTTAAAGTCAATATATAACGAAATACTCTTAACACAGTAAATAATAAAACTACTTTAATAAAGTAACAAGCAGAACTAGGACTTCAAGGAAAAAGGCAATAATTATTAGCTGTACTAAATTAATAGTTTATATTTCTTTGAAGAGCTTTAATAGGTTTCAAAAATTGCTAGTGGATCGTTGCAGCGATGGCTGCAGATGATTGTACTAAATGGTACAGTATTATAAACTTTTTATTAGGAGAAGTTCTATATAATAAGCGCTCACTTGACTTTCTAGTTAAAAGTTTACTCGTCAAAGGCTATCAACTTTACATAAACTGGCCCCTGGTGCAGTGGTCAGTGCACCTGGCTACAAACCTAGGGGTCTCGAGTTAGACTCCCGGCTGGTAACTTTGGTATATTTCCCTTAAGTCGAATGATCTCAACGGTCATCAGGGTTTGGTTAATTAGGCTTAAGTTCGGTTAAAAATTATCTCGTCTTTACAACTTAATAATAATAAAATAATAATTATTTGCGGTTACGACGTGACCTATGGACACCATCCTGTGGTGTAATCTGGACAATGGTCTGTGCCACCAGAGTGGCTAATAGTCTAAACATCAGGCGACTGAAACTGGATATCAAACTCCCTCCCGGTCATATGTGCCATACGATTAAAAAACACTTTGCATAGATTTTTAGCTTTCGGGGTTTAATTTGAATCAAAACGTAAATTTTCCCCCTTTACTCTAAGATGAGAGCTTTAAAACAACCCCACTCCCAGCTCTCTATATATTTGTTACACCAAACCACTCAAGTAAGAATCGAGCTATTATTTTTAACCAAAGAGAAATATTTTATTTACAGTTATAAAATTATACACACATCAATGTTTCCATGGTGATGTAAGCAAAGAATGATTGTACAGATGAGTCATTGCCAACACAGAAGGAAAATACGGAAAATTCGCTAGGAAAATTGGGTTTTAACTACTATTTTCTCATGCTTCCTGGACCCTTGCCTTTAAAATGGGTGTTCGTTTGTCAAAATTGGTTAGACTGTTTTCTCGTAATTTTAATTATTTTTACCCAGTATAGAAAATTAATTTCTTTGATCAAAGAATGTATGTAAAATATGTGTAGGATCAGCAATTATAACGACCATTTTGTGATCAGAGGCAAATATTCAAAAATAAAGGAAGAAAAGTATCAATGGAAACAAAATTATATATTTCTAACCTACTATCATTTCATTGGTTTGTTCGGTAAAAATAAATTTTTGCCGTAATTTTTTCTTTTTACTACCAAGAGACAGTAGTATTGTGATCGTGAGAAAGATCGATCTCTAGATGATGATGAATTTCTACGTTCTATGTGGACACGAACCCAAAAAATTGGATTTTACAATTCTGTCTATATGCCTGTCAGTCTGTCCCTGTCCACTGATCCAAAACGGTTTGATGGATTTTCGTTTAAACTTGATGTTTAGATATTATAGGGCTATGCACAATATTTTTTTTTAGCCTAGCCCTTCAACTAAGGGTAGTTTACTGATGAGTAATCTTTTCTTTACTTGAAATTTTCGAAAATGGTTCAGACGATTTTACTTAAAATGAATATCTTTGATTTAATTGACATGACAAATAAAACCGTATAAGATGTTATCGGGCAAAAATTTGTTGAAGGGTAGGTTACAAATGGGACATTTTTAAAAGTTCTAAATGTTTCGAAAATAGCGCTAACGATATTGTTCAAAATGTATATCGGGAGTTTGTGCGATATGAAAAATAACAATGTATAATTGTTTTTGTGGTACAAACATATTTATAGGTTGTTTATCGATGACTGGTTTTTCAAAAACTTAAAATATTTAACAAATGTCTCTAACGATTTGATTTTAAATGGGTAGCTTGGGAGTGTTTGACATGAAAAATAATAGTGCATACTTGTTTTTGGGGTAAAAACCCATTTCTGGGTAATTTACTAAGGACTGATTTTTCAAAAACTTGATTTAAAATAATGGCCTAAACGATTGGGTTCTATATGGGTATCTTGAGAATTTTTGAAATTACAATTAACACTATATATTTGTTTTTGGGGTGGACACTAATTAAGGGGTAGTTTACTGATGAATGTATTTCAAAAATTTTAAATATTTAAAAAGAGGCCGTAACGATTTGATTCTAAATGGGTATCTTGGAAGTCTTTTACATGACCAATAACAAACACTGTATACTTGGTTTCGGGTAAAAATTCTATAGTCGCTTTCTGAAAAGTGATTTAAGAAAATTGTTTTAATGATTTTTACTAAAATAAATATATCTGTTGGGTGCTTGACATGAACATCCAATAAAGCTGCATATTTAGGTTTTTTGGGGGATTAGGAGAAGATTTGGTTAGAGTAGTTTACTGATTTTGTTGTGTGTTTAATTTGAATAATTAAAAAATGTCTTGCAATTTGGTTCAAAACTGGCATTGGGGGACTATTTTACATCATCAATAGTAATGTATATTTATTTATCTAAAATAAATTAAATTAAGGTTATTCTACTTACGACGATATATAGAACATTTGAATTGTTTTGGAAATTGACCTTGAAAATTTAATTTAAAATGATAATCTGGGAATAGCTTTCTCTGATAAATAATAATACGTTTTAATATTTATAATAAAAATAATTTTAGGGTGGTTTATAATTAATTTAATTTTTAAATTTAAATTTTGTAAAATTTATTTTGAAGCTACTCCCCCAATACATGGGCCTACTTGTCAGATGTCTTTGTGAGATGGGCTAGGCAACGGAAAATAGTTGTTGAGTTCGTTTTGATCTTGTTTATTAAGTAGATAAGCTACTATAAGAGTGTATAAATATGATGTAGGTTTTTAGAACATTTTGAAAGAGTCTGTAAAAAATGTCCTCGTTCTGTCAGCGTCCCTACCCAGCAGTTCAGCACCCTGACCTGTCCTCGTTGTTATAAATTTGACTAGTTGCGAACACACAGCTGCTCGACTATGCGCGGTTGTTATATAACTCAGACTTTCTATATAGTTTTCTATATAGTTTGGGGGACTCTCTCCTCCTTACTGAACAGGAACTCAAGCTGTATAATATTCTACTTACAAGTTAATAACTCAGCAGCTGAGTATGTAAAGCACTTCGAAGTAAGCCCCTTACCACAACTAGCGTCCTCTCTGGTCCGCCTCTCGTAAAGGTCTAAAACCCACTGTAATATACCACTAAAAGAGGGGTATTTTCCCCTGTGTTAATGTTTATGTCAATGCACTGTGTTTTGCTATTTCACAAAACAATCTTTATTTTACAAACATTACTCAATGCACGTGTACAAATTCTGATGTGAAACACTTGATAGTAACAATTTCTTAGGCTTACGTCATTCTTGAATGCTTTTGAATAATAAAGTCTGTAATCCATGACAATTTGAACAATTTGGTTTAAAATCTATATATAAAGCGTGATTATTGTGACTAACAAGATTATGTGCTTGTTTTATGAGGAAAACATACTTCAGGGTAGTTTACTCGAAACCTATTTTGGAAATTATCTTTGAAGTCGTAATACACAATATGAAAAAGTTTTTGCGATTGGGTCGTACCATATATTTATTAATATAATTAAAACGTACATTAACGACTCAATATAAGGGGTAGTTTAGTGTAAGGGGGCCCGCACTAGATTGAAGAAAGGATTAGAAAACGATCCCTAATACACCCAGCTGGTATTCAAACAACAACAACCTGTCAACAGTATTCTTGTAACATGCGAGTCCAACGCCTTAGAATGCGTGGTTCCCAGCTATCTATTATGTTATTTTTTTTAAATATAAAAGTTAACTTTGTTTAGTTAATTTTTCTAAAGCTTTTTTTTTACTATTATTATTTTAATACTATAATCTTTCTCCCAACTAACAGTTTGGTCTCACCCCCACTTTCTCATAGGAGGGTTCAAATCAAAAAGAATCGGGGGAGGGAGGAGAGGAGGGGTGCGCTCACAAATTGAAGTGTAATCAAATTTGCCGTGACGCTTTGAGTGAACGACGCGACGTCTGCATGTGACAACGATCCCACCAGGAGCGTCGGAGTGCAAGCGTCACACTTGGGGACAGACAGTCTGGTTAGCAAAAAAAATTATCCTTCTTGACATCAAATCAGAACAACCCCCCCCCCCCCC
>CABFVZ010001344.1:118914-163003 GCA_902151445.1 Timema monikensis
CGTCTTACTACCCGTTCGGGTTATATGCACTTACGCTAATGTGTAATGGTAGGGTGATTGTGAGATGAAATGGAGGACCTATAGTTTAACGTGGAATCCGAACCACGGTGGAGACCTGGCATTCTCCACATTCACAAGATGTCTTGTCAGAGGTGAAGGAAGGGTTTGGAAATCAGATAAATCTGTGCTGTAAGTGCGTATAACCCGAACGGGTAGTAAGACGCGGTGCTAATAATAAAAATACTTTACTGTAGAGAAATCTGTAATCGAACGAGGACATCTTTACTTATCAATAACCATAGAGGTGCTATAGACTCATATGGGGAAGAGAGAACACTAGTAATGGTCACAGACTGATTGAAGAGTTAATTAATAAATAGTTTGTAGTTGCAGGAGTATTACAGACAATCCTGCTTGGAATTTAAGTTGTATGAACCAAGAAATACTGCGCTTTTACCTGGCTCAAACGGTCTTTATTCTATTAAAAAATTGTGGGCGAATAAAAAAAAACTCTTGGTGTGTATGTACGAGTACGAGTATGTAAGAGTAATATTTTGATATAAATTGAGTTCCAAACCATCTTTAAGTTCACCTTGACTGTATTGAAACTGCAAAGTGTTAGTAAGATTCTGATATAAAATACATTATATTAAATACGAACATATTTTTTATCGGTAAACATTGATAGCATTATACTATATAATTTGTGTCATTTTATAGATATTGAAACCATTCATTGAAGGTGATAGCTGAAGAGCACACAACTTGATATTTGAATATATGTTAGTAACACTTCTGCCAGATACTGTTCTTACTACCAAAATACTAATATAGGGCATATATTATATTCTATTTTCAGGGGTCTCAAGTGTATAGCAAATAGAAAGTAGTTTTGTCTGAATTAGACATTTATCGACTACTTGAATGATATATTCATATAATGCTCTTACACCTACAGTATAAATCTATATACATTTTTTTAGTGATAACAATAATATGTTTACACGATGTTGCACTTTTAGCGATTGAGTAAAAACCTATCTCATCAGGTATTTAAGGCCAAGTCTTTCAGAGTTGGGAGGTCAGCATCTCAATGCTCTCGATTATTACTAAGGGATACTAAATAATTAATTAATTATCTTAAATGCAAACTTTTAAGTATTTTACCCACACATTCCCCCTTCACTGACTCATAAGATAGTGGTTTATTACTAAATCCGTATGGGAACCAATTATAATTAAAGGTTTTAAAGAGGTTATTTTAAACTTAATTTTCAATGCACCAATATATTTTAATTGAAAAATAATTCTAACCAGAATAAACTAGAACTTATTAAAAATATGATTTAGTTGAAATAAAAACTACACAATCGCTGTAATAAATAACTATGGTAAATTTTAACTTATTGATCACATAGCCAAGTTGTATTTGAAAAAACCACAACATGACTATATATCATATGACGATCACATCAAAAATATTTGCTCAAATCTGATTCGGGAGGGATTCGATTCAAATGTCGGTTGGGTGAACTGGAAATGGTTTTCCGTATTCAAAATGTTACTGTTTTTAAAACCAACTATTTAAATAAATAATAGAGTATTTCCTTAAAATCCGTATTTTCACTTTGATCCGCATCTTACTACCCATCTGGGCTATTCACATGTTTACATTAATGAGTTATGGTTAAAAAAGGTTTATCTAAGGGGAAATGTGCCCACGTTCACATGGAGGGTGAGTGTGCAAGTATTTAGGGAAATTATCTCACAATAAATGACTGGGGCTCAAACCCCAACCTACTCATTTTCATAAAATCACATTAGACGAGATTGGAACATTTTTTTCCACTTAGTTACTGGAATCGGTTAAAATTCCTATTTCTGTGTTTTTAAATGAATGCATTTTACAGATAGCAAAATCGGGCAGAGATGCATAACACCAAAAAAAGATAATTTCATTGGACGTATTACAGTTGGGCTACTCATATCTGTTATAACCTTCTTTTAAAAGAGTAGCGCTAATCTCACATTACAGTTGGGCCTCTCATATCTGTTATAACCTTCTTTTAAAAGAGTAGCGCTAATCTCACATTACAGTTGGGCCTCTCATATCTGTTATAACCTTCTTTTAAAAGAGTAGCGCTAATCTCACATTACAGTTGGGCCACGAGTTCCTTCTTAGGAATGGTAAACAAGGCGTTCTGATGTATTATTCAGCTCCGGCTGTTGTGACGCTCCATTTAAGGCAGCTGTAAATATTTTCCCAACCTGAATCAAGTGATGGATAGAGAAATACACAACAAAAATGCTTAGCTAATCTAACTTAACCTACCCAAACCAACCTAAACAAACCTAACCTAATATAAGGAAAAATAATTTGTGGGGTAGAATTCGTATTTACCTTTAGGGCTATTATCTTCTGTTGTCCTCGTTGTCAGTGACCGTGGCCCAATTAAGCTAATCATGATAAACCTCCTATTCGGTGACCTTAGACCTTCTAAGCTATGACGCTTTTGGTACAAGAGATCCGTGGTCCATCTATAATGCATCGATTTTATTACTAATTAATTTTTTTACCAGATTCCAATAATATTTTACAAATTATAATATTTTTATTTCTTTTTTACTGAAACTCAACATTAACAAACATAAAAGTTGCACGTAGAGTAGTTTGTCTAGAATCAGCTAAAAATCCCCCACCGTTCCCCCACAATAACACAGTAAACTAAGTTTTCAATTTCCTGCCGTAGTTTCGTGCACGATGTCCTCACGCCATTCTCCATGAAGCATGGACATTCTAAGACGCGCGGGAGTTCAAAAGGGGGAGGGGGAGTCTAGTTTCACCCCACGTTCCCTCTTGTTGTCTTCCTGGTTGATTTGACAGTGACTGACAAGCTTCCGATCTTTCTGTGCGATAGTCCCACTGCACGTCCGTCTGTCTGTGTGAAATTGAGTTTATGGAAGGAAAAGAGAGGGGCTGTTAGGTGCTGTTTTTTTTTGGTCAGATTGGTCACCTGTTTGACGTTAGCCCTACCTCACCTCTTATTAATGACCCATAATTACCAAATAATTCTATGAGAGATACATTCAATAAGGAATTAAACAGCACTAACGGGATTTCAGTCACAGGGAGGAGGGATAGGGAGTACTAGAAGAAAAAACTCCCAAAAAAATCCCTATCTTCCTTCCCTAGTGCCCTCTTATTAAATTTGTCTAAAAAATTATTTATTTATCAGGAAGTCTGGGGCAGCGATTGATTCTTAAGTAGTTTACCGATACTTCGGGAACTAGTTATTATTATATTATAATACTATAAAGTCACATGGCTGACTCACTCACTGACATTAATGTTTACCCACTTCCAGATGAGCTAGGAACTTGAAATTTGGCAAACTTATAGCTTCTAGCCTTTAAACGGTGGGAAAATTCTAAAAAGTTTAAAATTTTAACCCCCGAAAAAATTGCAAAATTTCGGAGCAACTTCAAAGTCGGTGTGGCCCTTTCTTTGGAGATCTCTTGTGGCTAAACGGTAAGACCTATCAAAAAACGGTTCTGGAATTACATTAGTTTACATACACTGGCAAAGAAAACTCAAAGCAAAGCGAGTTTAAACATAAGCCCATATGTCTTTGGCTACGGTCTAGAAATATTAAAATAATCGTAGTAGCCATTGATTGACAACTTCTTAAACTGCATTACCTGATAGATCGTTATCTTAATTGATCACACATTTGTAGCCAACGATTTCCTTACGTACAGTACAGACTCTGCCTTAAAATATGAGTGAAGAGTGGCCCTTGGCAGGAGAAGATTTCGTGATAGCTCATTAGTTAAAGCATTGGCGATCCATGAGAAATTTACCTATTTTCAGTTTGATACTAGTGCATATCCTTAAAGTTCCCCCTCCTCGTCCTACTAAATTCTGGAGCATCGAATAGAGACCTCTGACGTGAGATACACCGACTTATCCCACATACTCGAAGTTCCATTCCATTCTCTGCTGAAGGAACTCATTTCAGGAATCTTTAATGTCCTGAGGATGACGCCGACGACGCGTCGAAACATGTCGATTAGTGATTGATTCACATTCAGCATCACAAGGAACAAGGGAATTTCACTCTCAAGATAAGAATAGAATTCAATTTTCAATTCACATTTATTTAATTTTTATTCTCTCCCATTTGACAACTGTCTATCTTAACTTTATCACTTTGTCATTTTTTCATCATAATGTGTGTTCAACTTTACTTGACTCGTGTGTTATTGTTACATGTATTTTAACATGTTTATCTTTGTATTATATGTGAATTGACTCACATTTTTAATATGTTAAAATCCTTTTAGAATTTGTGAAGGTGGTTTAACGTTAAACTTGTCATCTAATATAAGATTAATAACTTTTACAACATTTTTCTATCCTACATTCAAATTATTGATTTACATCACTTTTAATATTATAATTCTATTTATTAATTCGTTATATTGTGATTTTGACTAATTTTATTAATATTTATATTCTCTTAGATATTAAGGACAGCTTTCATATCTTAAATTCTCAATTGATCTTAGACTCAGTACCATTTAAAACATATTTTCTATCCCACATTGTAACTATTCTTTACATTGAATTCTATTATTATAATTACGATTAAATATTGTTTCCTTTTTACAACTTACAATGTTTTTCAAAAATCATATTCTCGCTAAAAAAGTAAATCCCAGATTTTCATACAAATCACACTTTCGATAACCAACATTGATTAAAAGTTACTCAAATTTGGCATTATATAAGTACGTTTTATTTTATGTTTTAATTAGAAAGTCATCAAAAGCTTCCAATAATATTTCCTTATGGATTACTAAATAATTTAGCTTTATATCATTAATTAAATGAACTAAGAATATAATTACAATCGTCATATTTTTATCTCCGCCATTGTGACAACATGAGTTTCCAGTTTTAAAATAACGGACTTCTTATGAAAATCAGACTTATAGAGGACCTTCTCCTGTTGGATAAAAATGGTACCTATGTGTGTTGGAAAGGAAAGGAGAGGGGATGGTGCTCCCTTAAAATTAAAACCCCATTGAGGGATAAGGCAAGGTGAAGGGGTCTCTTTCTTCTCCCCCTCTGCTTCCCCTCAAAACATTCAGCTATGAGGAATATAGTACAGAAACCTCTTATTAGCTTCAAGTAGTTACACGTAATACACATGCGCTCATGTTGAGACAATAGACCTGGTAGTTTCCTTGATTTTTATTTTGTTTTTTCCTTGATAATGTTGGTAGTTGTTTTGGACGCATGCGTGGTGGTAGATGTTTTGAGACGGTAATTGGAGTTCACGATACGTGAAGAGGCCGTGACAATCAGCCATCAGTTAATTAAGGGGAGCATTAATTACTTTTTTTTACACTTGTTTTATATGTAGTAAATTTTTTTATTTGAAAGACGTCATGACTATGTAAGTTAACATGTGTATTTACGCTCTATACAAGTTGTCAAGTTTCCAAGCCTGTTATTATTGGCACGTTTGTCTGTTTCTGTTGCGTGGGGATTGAATCTATTTTTTAAAAGCTATTTATCATGAATGTATTATTGTTTCGATTTGCCTGACACTATGTATTGTTTTTATTCGCCTGACACTATGTATAATTTTGATTCGCCTGACATTATATATAGTTTTGATTCGCCTGGCGTTGTGTATTATTTTCATTTGCTTGAAAGTGTATATTATTTTGATTCGCTTGACATTGTGTGTTGTTTTGATTTGCCTGAAATTTTGTATTGTTTAGATTGACCTGACATTGTGTATTGTTTTTATTCACCTAAGATTGTGAATTCTTTTGATTCAGCTGAGAGTGTATATTGTTTTTATCCACCTAAAATTGTTTATTGTTTTGTTTTGCTTGATATTATTAATTGTTTTTATTCGCCTGACATTATGTATTATTTTGATTCACCCTACATTATTTGTTCTTTTCATTCGCCTGACATTATTTGTTGTTTTGATTCGCATGACATTATTTGTGGTTTTCATTCGCCTGACATTATTTGTTGTTTTGATTCGCCTGACATTATTTGTGGTTTTGATTCGCCTGACATTATTTGTGGTTTTCATTCGCCTGACATTATTTGTTGTTTTGATTCGCATGACATTATTTGTGGTTTTGATTCGCATGACATTATTTGTGGTTTTGATTCGCATGACATTATTTGTTGTTTTGTTTTGCCTGCCATTATTTGTTGTTTTGTTTTGCCTGCCATTATTTATTGTTTTGATTTGACTGACATTATGTATTGTTTGGATTCGTCTGATATTATGCATTGTTTTGATTCGCCTGACATTATGTATTGTTTGGATTCGCCTGACATTATGTATTGTTTGGATTCGTCTGACATTATGCATGGTTTTGATTCGCATGACATTATTTGTTGTTTTGATTCGCATGACGTTAGTTGTTGTTCTGATTTGCCCGACATATTTATTGTTTGATTTGCATGACATTCTGTATTGTTTTGATTCGCCCGACATTATGCATGGTTTTGATTCGCCTGACATTATGCATTGTTTTGATTCGCCTGACATGATTTGTTGTTTTGATTCTCCCGAACATTATTTGTTGTTTTGGTTCGTCTGACATTATTCATTGTTTTGATTCTCCTGATATTATTTGTTGTTTTGATTGGTCTGACATTATGTATTGTTTTGATTCGCCTGACATTATGTATTGTGAAACAAACCCAAGAAAACGAGACAATCCTGCACCGGTGACAGAGAGGTCTGAGGACCTAGAATTGCATCGAATAAGTTGACCGTTGACGTGGATATTGGGGTTCAATCTCCAGCCGGGTGTATAGGGGCTTGTTTTCACATGTGTCTTATCACAGTGGTTCTACTTTAGCCTCTATCAGGGGTATTTAACCTACATTTTATGAACCAACTGGTAATATTAACACAGGACTTACAAGCTAATTTAACTATAGAACATACACAACATTCAGACCCCTTGTATTTTATTATTCACTACTACAGTAAATAGAAAACCTTGGTGTAGGTAATTATCAATTTATAATTCATGCTCAGAACTGAATATATTTTTAGCACTGCATCTTACTACTCGTTTGGGTTGACCGCTAAGGAACCGAATCTTGTACAGAAGGAACAAGAGGTGTAGCAATCTAAGAGTCCTATTATGCCTACTAGTATCTGGGCCACCAGTAGGTCAGCCCGATCACTCAATTCATCTTAGTCACGCTTATACAAAACATCACCGATGCTGTTGGCACAGTTGACTCTTAAACGGGCTCCAAGGTGGGCCCAGCTGGTAACGAACCATGGGCTCCCGCGTCACACACTTTGCTGTGTCTATCACTCGGCAGCTACCAGTGGACCCCCGTTCGACTTCCTCACGCCATCTTAGCATCAGTTTCCTCTTGTGATCCTCTCAATCACCTGAACCAATCAGGGAGTCGAACCCTCATCCAAGAGTAGTTGAAATACTGCTATACAAGAGATTATCAGTGGAAATGATTGTTCAGTGCCTTCCTCAGTTCTTCGTCGAATCATGCTGGGCGGCTAGTAATGTGATATTTAATCCAAGCCTCAGTAGACTGTTGCACTTACCGTCTCACATTGCTGGATGTTGCATAGCTTGAGAGCACTATTCAACAATACTAAGTTAAGACCCTTACATAAGACTGGTTTGAATGCGAGTGATAAACAGAGGGCTACCTCATCACTCCACTTACAATCCAACTTAAAGAAACTGAATAAGGAATATATACTCATACTACTGTACTTATTATGGAATGCCGGTTTTGTATTTTCTAAATAACTAAAACAATCTTTAACTATCTTAGAATTTTTTTTATCTGTGACCCTGTTTAAACATTACTTTATTTTTTTTAGGAAGGTTATATCTATTTCTCACCATTTATATAAATCTCAAAACTCCAATATCTCGCGTAAAACGTCGTTGAAAATTATATAATTTGGCGTTTTCATACTTTTTATAACACTATAAAACTTGAAAATTCAATTATTTAATCCTACGGAATCTGATTTGTTATCCGCATGGTCTAAGGAGTCCTTATCGGAATAGTCTAGACATCCGATAACAAAAAGATTGGAGTTTGAATCCTACTCTGGTGTACTGAGAGTGGTTTTCTTTAAATGGTTTCACAATCTCCCTCCATGCAAATGCGGGTACACTTGCTCTAAGCTCAACCTTCCTTATCCCGAGCTCAATAGTGTAATTATTACATATGTGTATAACCTGAAAAGGTAGTAGGACGTGGTGCAAAAAAAAATGTATATAGTGACATATGGATATCTTTCGCTCCCATTTTGGCGTGAGCCAGATTTTAAAATAACAAAGCACTTATAAAATAATACGGGATTTTTGAACGATTGCTTTGTGTCCCAACGCTTCGGTTAAACGATTCCTTTCAATAACGATTCCAGGTGCTCTACCGATTTTCACAGAACATGTGTATGTATTAATTTTTTTTAAATGTTTGAAGAGGAAACACCAATTTCAGAAAACGATGATTTTTTTTATACAAATTTCTCAAGTTATATCTAACAAACCGATCATTATTTGCTTTTTAAAATAAAATAATTTACTTTGAGGATCATTATACCAAAATCTAACATTTTCAATAGTGAAGCCGCAATTCAAGAATAGATGACCCCAGTTATATTAAATCAATTTAAATTTTACTTTTTAAATTAAAGTTTATATCTGAAATATAATATGACGGATGATTATATATATGCTATAAATATTTAGTTTACATTTGTAAAATTTAAAGGGAACGCATGATACGTCATCGACCCATATAGTTTCATATACTAAATACCCACCTCTATCATTAGGAATGTAATATTTGGATAATGGTCTCGAACCCAAACGCATATACATTATTAAACTATATTTTACACATCACGTGGTAACGAACCGTTGTCCCCACACACCTGCAGTTAACCTCCTCAAACCCCTCGGCTACGGGGGTGATGTACAAAATTATTCCTAATTTGTCTTTGTTATTTACCAATAATATATTTCCCCTCAAGCCCCCTAATAAACAACACAAATAACGAGCTGTCTTAAATTCTAGATCATAAGACGGTTTACTAAATAAATTTCCAGAAGTTGTTTCCATTGCTACCAACCGACGCAACACCCCCAGGAAATAACCAATAGACAAAAACTTAAATTACAAGACACATGTTCTTGATAAAAAAAAATCCTCATTCGTTATGGATGCAGCTTGAAATGTATTCCTCGGTATACTCGACTTATTTATAACACCCCCCCGCCCACCCCTTTCTTTGGAATAATATAAAGCAGCAAGTAAGTAGGTTGTATAGTTTGTAAATGATAGAAAAAAAAAAGTAACAAGCCAACTTGTACTAACACGTGTAGCTGCAACTGTGTGGAAACTGATAAGATAGTGCATCATGTTACGAGGAGCTATTATAGTTCTGATATAGCCTGATATCGACTTTGATTCGTAGGAACACGCTCACAAAACGTTTCATCCCCTCCCTTGTACAAGTAAATGTAACAGTTGATAATAAAAAAAAAAAGATTGTAATCAGCTCGTTAAAGTAAGCCCGAAAAAAAAAATTAAAAAATAAAATAAAAAGAGTTATGGTGTGTTCTCAGATTAGAAAGCCATATTTAAGAAACTCCGTATTTGTGTGCAATCACCAAGCAGATGTTTGGAGAACTCACTAAAAAAAAAGGCCACCCATTCACTTTGTGTATACAGATTTTTAACTTTAATTTAAATAGTTTTTAAAAATCAAACAAACTTTTGTGGACATATTTAAATTTAAATAAAAACGGTAAAAAGGTAAATATTTATTTTCTGAACAAAATTTCCGTGCTTCGTGCCTTACTACCCACCCAGGCTATTTGTGTATTGACGCTAATGAGTAATGTATGAGGACGGTAGAACTGAGAGGAACTGTACTTGCATTTGCTTGGAGGGGGATCTGGAAACCAAATTCAATCAGATCAGCTTGTTAGCATTTGAGCTCGAACCTCACCAGCAAACCAGATGAGACTAATGTCTTTGCCCACATGTCCACAGTTGAAGGCAGCTCAATATTAAGAAACAACTCATACTCGGTAAATAGGGAATTCAACTTTATCTAGAACAGGTTCCAATCTTATCACTATTAATGAGAATCAATAGATCTAAATTAAAAACAGTAAGAAGGGTAAATATTTACTTTAGAAGCAAAATTAAATGAATACGAGTCATTTTTCTTAAACTAGAACCGACACACCCCCCAGCCCCCAGCCGTTATTTTATCACTGTGAAAAAGTACTTCAAACGTTCACCGATGATAGATTTTTCAGTCATGTCCGGAATCGAACCCGGGACCAATATATCTGTAATCAGACACGCTACTGACTTAGCCTAAGGTGTCGGACTAATACGAATCGTATAAGACGAAGAATTGCCTTTATTATTCAAAGGGATTTTAGTAAAGCCCAGTGTAAGTGTGAACAGTTTAGACATTTTGTGATTGTTAAATATAGATTTTTTTAGAGACCTTCAACTACTTTTTATAACATTGGAAACTCTGTCTTATTAACTCAAATAGCCAAAGCTATTATTTATGCTTTTTAGTGAGGATTACTCCATCTAGATATCATATTCTGAAAATTTAAAAATGACACCTGGTCACGGGAATTGATCCCTGGACCTTTGGCTTAGTACACCAATGCTCTTACCACTAAGATATCCAGTGCAAAGGTGCCGGGTTCGATTACCATGTCCAGGTGTCATTTTTCAATTTTCAAATTATAATATATATGTATGGAGTAATCCTCACTAAAAAGCATAAATAATAGCTTTGGCTATTTGATTCATTAATATGCAATCCCGTTCAATTATAATTATTGTACAAGTGGCAGCATCAAGCCAACTATCGAGTCGAAGGTGGCTGCGTTACCTGATAGCTCGTGATCTTTATTATTATTATTATTATTATTATCGCGTCTTACTACCCGTTCGGGTTATACGCACTTACGCTAATATGTAATGGTAGGGTGATTGTGAGATGAAATGGAGGACCTACAGTTTAACGTGGAATCCGAACCACGGTGGCGGCCTGGCATTCCCCACATTCACAAGATGTCTTGTCAGAGGTGTAGGAAGGGTTTAGAAATCAGATAAATCTGTGCCGGGACCGAGGATTGAACCCCGGCCACCAGCACAGAAGTCTGACACCTTACCCCTAGAGCACCAGGTCACCAATGTGATCTTAATAAAATCACACATTTGTAACCGACGATTTCCGCACGTCCATCATAGACTCTGCCTTAAAATATGAGTGAAGAATGACCCTGCGCACGGGACGATTCCTGGATAGATCAGTGGTTATAACATTGGCGTACAGACTTCTGTGCTGGTGGCCGGGGTTCAATCCTCGGTCCCAGCACAGATTTATCTGTTTACCAAACCCTTCCTTCACCTCTGACAAGACATCTTGTGAATGTGGGGAATGCCAGGCCTCCACCGTGGTTCGGATTCCACGTTAAACTGTAGGTCCTTCATTTCATCTCACAATCACCCTACCATTACACATTAGCGTAAGTGCGTATAACCCGAACGGGTAGTAAGACGTGGTGCTAATAATAATAATAATAATAATAATAATAATAATAAAACATTGGCGTACTAAGCCAAACGTTCCGGGTTCGATTCCTGTGTCCAGGTTTCAATTTTCAGAGTATGATATCTGTCTTAATAGCTTCCATACATTCTGCTATACATTTAACTGTTAACGTAGATTGTATATAGATTGGGCTTGGTTAATGAAAATTTGTAAACTGTGATATGATAACTAGCCATTGAAGTGCTTTTATTTATATAAGATTATTTATATAAAATTAAAGTCTACCAGCTACCAGATCTCAGGAAATTGCCATAGAAAGAAATTCTCGTTTTGTGGCCTCCCCTGAATATTAGAAATTTGAATTTTTTTGTAACATCCTAGGTATATAAGCTTTAATTAACAAAATAAGATGAGGTTCATTTGAGTAACACTCTGGGAATTATTGTCGAAGAGGATCTAATCACGTATGAACTATATAGATTACTTTTATCTTAGACGCACCTGCCGTGACAGAAGCGGAACAAAGTTTCTTACTTAGATGGGAATTCATTCTATAAGCCAACTTTTTTTTTTCTTAAACCTTAAATAGAGCCTGGGTCAATTAATCTCATCACATACTCTCTAAATAAGGAATGTGCAAACTTACTTAGAGGCGAGCCAAATAAAAACAAATTTAAAAAATTGGGGGCCAAATACATTTATTCATTAATTTTTCTTGGCAATTCATTAACAATTATATAATAAGCACACGTAATAAACTGACATGAATAAGTTTAAATACATTGAGAATGCAAAACAACCATACCTTAGTGGGTGTTTTTAAGTTCGTTCAGTAAGTTGGATTCTAAGCTCACTTTTCCTAAGTTTCATGTTTGAAAACACTTGTTCACATGAATATGAGGATGCAAGCTATGCCATATATTTTGTACATGATTTACCAATTTTGAAAAGGTTTAATTTTGTATTTATAAAAACACTGTTTTTTTGGGTTTAAAAAAAAGACTGCTTCACAATGCCACACATTTAAACTATTTATCCCGCGGGCCAGATTAAAAACACCGGTGGGCCGCATTTGATCCACGGGTTGTAGTTTGCACATCCCTGCTCTAAATTAAATAAATGGGTCGTAAACGTGGGTTTATCAAAGTATAATCTCATATAAAAATAATTACTTGATATTTAATCAGTGTGTTCTAGTAGAATTCAATTTTCTTTGGACGTTAGCAATGTTTTTTAGCACCGCAACTCACTACCCGTTCGTGTTATACGCCTATATACCAGCTACACTAATAATTTGTTGATTGAGAAGGTTTTAAATTATATGAAGTGTACCCACACTTGCGTGGAGAGAGAAAGAGTGGAAAACCATTTAGGAAAAAAACCCTCAGTACACTTGATCTCCCTGTCTTCGGCAGTCTAATCAAACCCGCGAGTAGCGCGTTAGACCTTGTGGCTACCGAAGTGGGTGTTAGCAAAGTTAATAAATCTACTTTCACGTATTCATACATTAAGTCATATAACCTGCAGCTGTCAATTTTGATCGATACAGTATTATCAATACATATAAAAACACTAATAATAAAGTAAAATCTATCAATTTTGGTTTCAAATAAATAGATTTGTATGTTCTAAAATGCTTCCTATGAAAATTAATTAATAATTAATTAATTTAGCACTGCTTCTTACTACCCGTTCTGGCTATACGCTTAAATACTAATTACGTTAATGGGTTAGTGATTGTAAAGGCTAATTATAGAGGAAGTGAACCCAAATTTGCGTGGACGAAAAGTGGGAAAATATTTAGAAAAAGCCACCCCCAGTTCACCCGAGCGAGATTCAAACCTCGAGCTCCCCGTCTCTGGCAGTCTAGCTCAACTTGAAACTAGCGCGTTAGCTAACTAAACCACCGAGGCTGGTAGCCCTATGGAAATCAAACTATAAGTTAGCTGTGCTTTGTACTTATAAGTATGGAGTCTTGGGATAGCTATTTGGGGTAATATATTTGGTACTCTTACAGGTACTTCATTAGGTCAGTTGCGCACTAATCCAAAGGTCTGGGTTCAATTTCTGTCAGACGCATACTTGTGTATTTCCTTAAAATTCTTCCCTCGTAATATATGATCTCAGATTAGTTCTTGTTGGTTTAAAATTATTCAAATGTCAGAAAATTACCAATAAATACACATCTTGAAAATTGAAAAATGACACTCATGAGTGAAGAATGACCATGAACACGGAACGAATCCTGGATAGCTCAGTGGTAAGAGCATTGGCGTACTAAGCCGAAGGTCCCGGGTTCGATTCCCGTGTCCAGGTGTCATTTTTCAATTTTCAGGATATAATATCTAAGAGGTGCTATCCCCATTAATATGCATAGATGATAGCTTCGCCTATCTGATTCATAAATACACATCCATCCATTATAAATATGAATCGTATTATTAAACCTAATTTATTTATCTTTTGATTAAATTACATACTGTTAAAATAATATAATTACAAATGTATATGTACGTAAATTTAGTAAATAATATAAATTAGTTTTCTACTAATGTGTGTTGTCAGTTTTTGAAATCGGATTATAATTAGATTTTATTCAAATTAAATGGGAAAATGAAGTTAGATCTTTTGAAGCGCCCCCTTGGTTAGTGATTAGAAATAATATCTTCTTACAATTGATTTTGGAAATCAAGCCCGAGAGCTTTATATTAGTATGAGAATTCTGTCCCACTAAGCTATCCAGGAAAAGTACCATGTTCGAGGTAATTCCTCCCTCATAGTTCAATTAAAAGTCACTAATTAATTCAAGTAGAATATCCTAAAAATAATTACTGAATATGGGGATTTTCCCTTTCATAGTCGGGAAGCTAAGCGTTTTGTCTTTTAAAATAATGTTAGTCTATAAGTCGTATGCCACTAATCAGATTCTTCTGTACTTCAAAGTTAAATAACACTAATTAAAATAAATAAATGTATCAATTTTCTACTGGTATTGTGTGTACTGTACATTGAGTCTCAAATGTTTGCGTGTGTACGACGTAGCATTTGAACATCTCTCCTTGATTGGAGACTACGTACTTTGAAAAACCCGGTGAGATCTTAGCTCACTCACAGAGTAGTAAAAAAATACAACTTAAAAAAACAAACAAATTGATGCTTTTAAAAAAAATATTTAACAACCACTAAGCATAGGGTTTCAAGACGTATTTCAAAGTGTAAGTTTCTCTCTGTGTTCCACTGAACTGATAATTGTTACAGAAACCTTAACTCCTCGAGCACATGTCTTTTGTTTTTTGTTTTTTCTACGTATTACTACCTGCACGGGATGTCAGTATGTTACACTAATAAACTAGGAAGAAAAAGGTTAGAATTTGGAGGAAATGTTTACGCATTTGGCTGGGGAAATGGTGATAAAAGCATTTAAAGAGAAGGGGGTTAAAAGGTGGAAGGTACAGTTTTTAACTCAAATCAAGTTAGTGCCGCAATTTTTTACACCAATTTGAAGGATAAAGTATAATTTGGAAGAATTGTATACACATTTGGCAGGGGTACGAGTGATAAAATCCTTTAAAGAGTACAGGATAGAAAGGAGTAATGTACAAATTTTAAGAGTAAGTGCTGCCATCTTTTATATAATCAAGAAACCTTTCTAATGCACTTTAGAATATGGTTAAAAGAAGTCACTGTTATATTCAAATTAATTTAAATAAAAATTATTTACTGCGATCTTTATGGGGTTTAAGATATAAAGTTGTTATATTTTAAAATGTGTGTAATATGACTTTCCCTCTTTTCCCCCGTGTACCTTAAATTTTAAGAAAAACTACCCTCAATACACTCAGACGGAATTTGAACGTCAACCTTCTGACAAACCAGTCAAGACGAGACAGAAGCCTTTGAACACGTAACTTAAAGCTATATTTGTCTCTAGCTTGTATTCGTGGTTAAGTTAAGAAGGCCAATTACAATTGTAGAGGACTCTGGTTCCATTTCTGCATGCGTTTTGAAACAATTTATTTGTTTCTTAATAACTCCTATAGCACTATTATTTTAATAAGTTTTTTAGTACCGGGTCTTACTACATATTTAAACTTGTGCTTTTGACAATATAGTCACTAATGACTTAACTTAAGGAGTAGGGGCTGGAAGGGTAACTTAAAGAGGAAATGCACCTGCAGTTTCTGGAAGAGAGGATGGAAACACCACGGTAAATAATTAAACGTGGAAAACCACCCAAAATGCAAACCGGCAGACCAGAACAGCTGGGCTTGACGTATATCCCACGTGCTCATAGATGTGAGTTGGAGGGATGTTATTTATTTCTATTTTAGCACGCGTCTTACCACCCTTGCAGGTTACACGCTTAAATACTAATTACGCTAAAGGGTTACGAATTGGGAAGGTTGAATATAGGGGAAGTGAGCCCACATTGGTGGGGAAAGAGAGTGGAAAACCAATTAGGAAAAATTACCCTCAGTTCACATGACCGAGATTCGAACCTCCATATCAGTGTCCTTGGCAGTTTAGCTCAACATGAAACTAGCATAGTAGCTAACTACGCCACCACAGGGATGTTATTAATTGATTGTTTTTGATTTGTTGTATTATGTTTGTCACATTAACTCAGATATTACAATATCTGGCGCTAGCTTTGGGTAAGCGTCGTACTATAAAGGGGACTGACGTATGTTAAAGTGTGAATTTAGGGAAAGCGAGGTAAGGACAATATTTTTGCAGTTTTTATATCAACACGTTTTTTGGTCAAAATAAATAAATAATTCTTAAGTAGAAATATTTAGTTTAATTCTATTCACATGGTATTTTAAATTTTTTTATTATATCTGTTAAGGGTGTCCTGAAATTTAATGACCTTTTCTCTTTATTTAAAAAGTTTCTTATCTAATGCTAACATGCTGTGGCAGATATTGAAGAAATGTTGATATCAGCATCTGAAGAAAATTAAAATAAACCGTTCTCTTGGAGCAATATTTTATTTGTTTTGGCCTAAAAATTTCTTTTTTTATATAACCTGCAAAAACACTGTCTTTATTTTGAGTTCCCTAAGCTCTCACCTTAATAGCCTGTCTCCCCCCACCTATAACACCCTATTAGGAAGGTAATACTGCTTGAATCAAACGTAAAATCGTGAGGCTTTTTAATTATACTTTTAACAGTAGTGGAATTAAGCCCATTAAACTACTATGCCATATTTTAAAACGTACAAAAAATTGAAATTGGCCTATAATTATTTTAAAATTACAAACTATAATGGACATTTACACTTTAAAATTATTATTATTATTAGCACCTTGTCTTACTACCCATTCGGGTTATACGCACTTACGCTAATGTGTAATGGTAGGGTGATTGTGAGATAGGGTGATTGTGAGATGAAATGAAGGACCTACAGTTTAACGTGGAATCCGAACCACGGTGGAGGCCTGGCATTCCCCACATTCACACTTTAAAATTATTATATTCTTTATTTTCAAGTTGGGCTTAGTATGATATTTTGTGTAAATATATTAATTTTAATCTAATTTATTAATTGATTCATTATATATTTTTATAAAACTACCAATTATTAATTTAAAAAAATATACGACTATATTCAATTGGATGGATCTTATAGCCATTAAATCAACAATGTAAATCTAAAACTAACGATTTGAAATATTTAATGAATAATCGTTTTGTATAACTCAAATGTTTAATCATATTAACGAATTATTGATTAAAATTAAGTGTTAATAAAGTAATAAACTGTAGACTTACCTTTTTAAACATATTCTTGACAACAACTTATGATTAAAATTATATCAAAGTGTTTGCTTCCGAGTATTCAATTTTCTAGATAAGGCTGTCTTCGTTACTAAGGCGACTGATCTTCTACTATGACCGAGTACTCTCTTCTCTAGGGAGCTATATTTAGCATAAATTTCCTGCCAACCAAACGCACTCGTCTGCTCTTTTCTAAGCAATTTTTATTAGATTAAAAAGGTATAAAAACTACATTGTATTTTATGCACATGCACAAAAATTCATTGCGTGAAAAAACTTGATAAAAAAAAAGGTTATATATAACGTCTCGACCTCGAACTTACTATTTATTATGTTGTCTCACTGGCGTGCTCTCCTTGGGTGCATTCATCAACCGTGCAAGACTCTTTAAAACATTTATTTTATACTTTGTGAATTCGAAATTTGGTTTCTCTTATAAAAGTATCTGACATTTTATGTGACAAAATGATTTCAAACTAAAGACTAATGTGTGTGTGTGTGTATATATATATATAAATCCGCGTTTTATTACTCATGAATCCCCGTCACTCTTCCATTAGACTGGATTAGCGGTGATGGGGAGATCAGGGTTATAATCCCGGCAGGGTGAACTAGGGGTTGTTTTTCAAAATTATTTTTCATACTGTTAATAAGCAAATGTGGTGATATTTCCTATTAATTTTACCTGCCTCGTCCTTACCCATGTAGTGTAAATATGTGGACAGTTCTAGCGAGTAGTAGGACATGACCCCCTTCGGTAGCCACGTGGTCTAATCTCGCACTAGACTAGACTGCCGATGACGGAGAGCTTGAGGTTCGAATCTTGGTCGGGTATACTGAGGATGGTTTTTCCAAAATGGGTTTACATTCTTCCTCCACGCAAATGTGGGTACACTTCAATAATTATAAACGTTCTAATCCCAAAAACCATTAATGTAATTAGTAAATAAGCGTATAGCCTCCAACGGGTAGTAAGACATGGTGCTAAAAAAAAGAAAGATATAGTTAGACATGGTGCACAAAAAAAACAACACAAAACAAAAACCTTACTGTTCAACGTAATGATTAAATTAAAATTTTATTTCCAAAATTTAGCCGGTACGAAATTAAATAAATTTTTAAATTATTTTTGAATATTATCAGACAAAATAGAATAAACAAAAATAATAGCAAACGAATTTCTTTTTAGTGATGGGGAATACAAAACGTCATGATCACTCATAATATCGAATATATATATATATAAGACCCCCATCAGTGAGCACGACTTCGTATGCTCTGGCTTTCTAGTGATTGGTGGGACAAGGATCGAATCTCATTCGAATTTACCGAGAGTTATTTTTCTTTACTATATTCCACTTTCCCTTGAAGAAAATTTGGACACATTTCCTCTTAATTCTACCATCATCAGCGCTATCCCATCAGTATAATTAAATGCTGACTGCCTGGAGGGGTATTAAGACGTGGTGCACAAAAATAAAAAATATATATATAATAGGTAGATTTTAAACAAACTATCTGAAGATGCTACTTAAAGGTTAAGGAATGACTACAAATTTCTTTAGGCTGACTTAATTAAATATAATATTACACTATATATTTCGTGAAGAATATATTTATATTTATATGTATTTCATGAGGAATATTTATATATAACCTATATTTAATTTGTAGAGAGAAATAAATAAAAGCCTTGCCTTTGGTAAGTTTTTTACAACGATTTAATTTCAAATTCTAAATCCCATCATTGCCTCCAGGGGATTAGTTTATTAGGGCCAATTTAAGAAACATATACTTTTTTTTATAGCTCCATGAAAATACTGTGACCAAAGTTAAATAATTCATTCGGGCAATAAACTTACTTTGAATCTAATGTTTTAAAATGTGTTACAGAATACCAACCTTCTTTTATTATTTACCTAGGGTAAACGTTTGTCGCCATCCAGTGCCCAAAGCTATATCTCTGTAGATTATCAATCCTAAGATTAGAGACAGTACTTAAAATACATTTGCTGGGATATAGTCCAACTTCTATAGTAAGAGACTTATCTGAGATCTACAAAGTTACTAAATCTACTTTCACGTATTCAGTCGTCAAGTAATGTTATATGCAGCTGTAATTTTTGATAGATATTATCAATATCAGTAAAATAACACTAAGACTTTGATACTGTTAATATTACCCTACAACTAAAATAATTTCAATGTGATCACAAATAAATTATGTTTGTATTTTATAAAAGGAACGTTCTATGGAAAATTGACTTAAGGTGACCATTTCACTCACATTTTAGGTAAAGTTTTGTTACTGAACAAATTGTTGCCCTCGATATTATGAGTGATCATGACGTTTTGTATTCCCCATCTCTAAAAAGAAATTGGATCTTACATTCTCCATATCTGTCGGTATCTGTTCATAAGCTTGATTGGTTTTGTTAAACATAGTTATTATATGTTAATTGGTCATACCTTAAGACAAAATCATGATTTTTTTATTCTAGTCCTAAAATAAAGGGTAGCTTTCCAGTTGATGGTTGACTTGAAAATTTGAAATTAAAAAACATAAAAAACAATTTTATTCAAAATTATATCGGGAAAGTGATCCATGTGATTATCGAAATAGTATGAATGTTTTTTCTGAAGGAAACTTAGATGGAGTCTTGTTTCAGTTCCTCTCCAGCGTATATCCTCCTTGGTTGTAGCTTTGTTTTAGTTCCTCTCCATTCTATATCCTCCTTGGTTGTAGCCTTGTTTCAGTTCCTCTCCAGTGTATATCCTCCTTGGCTGGAGCCTTGTTGCTGTTCCTCTCCAGTGATATCCTCCTTGGTTGGAGCCTTGTTTCTGTTCCTCTCCAGTGATATCCTCCTTGGTTGGAGCCTTGATGCTGTTCCTCTTCAGTGTATATCCTCCTTGGTTGGAACCTAGTTGCTGTTCCTCTCCAGTGTATATCCTCCTTGGCTGGAGCCTTGTTGCTGTTCCTCTCCAGTGATATCCTCCTTGGTTGGAGCCTTGATGCTGTTCCTCTTCAGTGTATATCCTCCTTGGTTGGAGCCTTGTTGCTGTTCCTCTCCAGTGTATATCCTCCTTGGCTGGAGCCTTGTTGCTGTTCCTCTCCAGTGTATATCCTCCTTGGCTGGAGCCTTGATGCTGTTCCTCTCCAGTGTATATCCTCCTTGGTTGGAGCCTTGTTGCTGTTCCTCTCCATTCTATATCCTCCTTGGTTGGAGCCTTGTTGCTGTTCCTCTCCAGTGTATATCCTCCTTGGTTGGAGCCTTGTTGCTGTTCCTCTCCAGTGTATATCCTCCTTGGTTGGAGCCTTGTTGCTGTTCCTCTCCAGTGTATATCCTCCTTGGTTGGAGCCTTGTTGCTGTTCCTCTCCAGTGTATATCCTCCTTGGTTGGAGCCTTGTTGCTGTTCCTCTCCAGTGTATATACTCTCATCTCGCGGCTGTATGGTCCAACTCCGGCTTGACGGAGCCCCAAGGGTGAGATCGTTCAAACACAAGCTTGAGGGTTCCTGAAGGATGGATTGTTCAGGGACCGAGAATCTTCTAGCTTGACTGTACCTTCAGGGAGTTGCACGTCCTTGTGGACCATGGGCTCAGATGAGGGACTACGGTATGGACCTATGGGAATCCCTCCAAAAGCTCATTTATATATATTATTCCTTCACTTGCTATTACCTGCATATCCTACCTTTATTTAAATAATTTACATAAATCATAACTGATTGTGTTATTTTAACACTTAAAAATATTACAAACTCAATTTAACACTGATTATTTGCGTTTCTCCGTTGGATTGACTTAATAAAAACACAAATTCTCTATTTCAGGGGATTATGTTACGCGAATACATATCAGGGAGTAAGTAAAATTTGAAGGGGGGGGGGGCTAATATGTTTTTGTGAAAATCAAACATTCACACCTCACTCCACGGCTGTTTCAATACTATGTCATGTTTAGAAAACTTAAATCTGCGCCGACCTTTAAGTGTACATACAAAATGACAAAAACAATATAATCTCCCCCCAAGTTTATTTTATTTTAAGCATATTAATACAAACAGTTCCAAGTTTTTAAATTTCAGAAAAATTCACAAATGTTCGTAGTTGGATAGTATGTTTCCTTGAATTCATTATAAATTGAGTCATAGAGAAGTATTCATTGCTTTTCCCCCAAATTGAGAAGGTTTTGGTTTTGTATAGTCTGGTCTAAAGACTCACTTATAAATATTTGGGAAATTAGATACAAGATTACAATAGAACCAGAAGACTGGTAAATGCTGATTTGTATATCATTCACTTGACAATATAAATAAAGAACAGTTTAGTAGTTTTTTTAATGAAAAAATTGTTATTTTTCAATTGTGTTGTATTTCTTAAAATACGTTAAAAATTGTTTCACTTTTTCAATTAAAATGTTTTTACCTTATCATAAATCGAAAGTAATGTAACCTTGAAATATCTATCCCTAGTTCATGATGAATATTTACCTTTTATTTGAATCCGATTCAATTAAGGGTAGTTTACTGACGAGTAATTGTTTTAGTTACAAATTTTTCAAAAATGGCTTTAATTATTTAAAAAAAAATGCATATCTAGAATTTCACTCTCATGAAAAATAGCACCGTATAATTAATTTTCGGGCAAATATTTGTTGAAGGGTAGTTTACGAATGAAAATATTTTGAAAATTCCACATATTTCGAAAATATCTTAAACAATTTTATTCAAAATGCATACCTGGAGATCGTATGGTTTGAAAAATAAAAATAAATACTTATTTTGGGGCAAAATCTCATTGATGGCTGGTTTTACAAACACTTGAAATATTTTACAAATGGCTCTAACGATTTAGTTCCAAATTGGTTTCTTGGGCGTGTTTGACATGACGAACAGCAATGTTTACTTTTATTGGGGTGAAAACCCATTTATGGGTAGTTTACTGATGACTAATTTTTTAAAAACTTTACATATTCTATAAATGGCTCTAACTATTTGTTTCCAAATGTAAGACTGAATTCTGATTTTTTTAAATTTTGAATATTTTTGAAAAAATAGATACCAATTATATTCAAAATTAATTTAAAGGGACTATTTTATATAATAATGATTAATCTGTCTTTATTTTTCTAAAATAAATTAATTTAAGGGTAGCTTACTTGCAACAAACTTTAGAAAACATGAAATCTTAGAAAATTAACCTTAAATGTGAGTTCAAATTTGTATCTGGGAGTAGTTTTTCATGATAAATAAGAATAATTTTTAATTTTTTCAAATTATAAGAATTTTAGGTTGATCTACAAATAGTTTATTTTTGAAAATTAGTAATTTGCTAAAATTATTTGAACAATTTGGTTTGGTTTAAAGTTTATAAATAAAGAGCTTTGATTTTGATTATTGATTAACAAAATATGTTTGTTTTAATAAGTAAAACTTATTTAAAGGTAGCTTTTTTATTTTTTATTTATCTTTGAAGCTATAATACAAAATAAGAAAAGTTAGTGCGATTATGTCATGCATTTTTTTAAAAGTATAATACAGGAACTGGTTTGAGCTATGTCACCTAGCTAAGTAAGGTGCTAACCGTATGGAGAGACAAACTCTTATGTGCATGACCATGTCGAATTATCCTCGGAAAGAGTGGATAAAAGTTGTGTTTCTAGAATGAATAAACTAAATGGCATTGTTCGGAATTATTTGGTATTTATTTATGACAGTCAGTGGCTCTTTATCAGAGAAAGGCAAGTGATGTACTTTTTTCCTCTTTTTTTAAGATATCGAATAATTATGATAAAAACTTGAATCGTATGAAGTGAAACTATAAAAAAATAGAGCACTGGAGAATATGTGTAGAATATATACGCAACATTTTAAGGTTTACACTTACGACTTGATATCCAAAAGGTATACAGCTACACACATTAATAGTACTTATAAAATTCCAAATTGAAAAAGTGTACAAAAATAGTGGCTTTGATACATTGTGAAAAAGGCCCCTTATATTATTTAAAACGGTCCAATTAACTACCACTAAAAAAACTTTAAAAATATTATAGTGGTATTAATTTTGATACACTTTCACATTTTGGCCTTTGGCCTTTAAGGAGCTGAGCCCCTATGAAACCCACATCTTTCCGTAATTTCATTCTGACTACAGCCTTGATTATATGCCTCCCTCCCCACATAGGTACAGTTCTAGGTACACCACTGATTAATGACCCTGAATAACAGTGAAACTCTATATCAAATCGCTATTTAGTAAACATGGTTACACTCAATTTCATATTAGTACAGTTTCTGTCTTTGCCAAGGTTCTACGGTGTAACTGTTTTCAAAGTGTTAACATACACTGTAAAGAACCGTTCAGCACCAAAATATAAAATTATATATTATTTCATTTTATTTCTTAAGACTTCATTATTTTGCTTTGTAAAGTTAAAAATGGGCAAGGATTTACTTTAATAAAAACATAAGAAGGAGTGGTTAGTATTTGTAAATAAATAATAAAAATGTATGCTAAAAAAACTTTAACTAAAATAGAGAGGAATAAAGAGCCGTCGAGAGGAGATTATTTCCTGGACACTTAGAGTATGTAGTATAGATGAGGATATCAGCCAATATAAGCTTGTTATTCGTATACGGGGAGATTAGCTCATTCTCTAGACAGCCAATCCCTCATACGACCTGAACTGCTTGTTATTCGTATACGGGGAGATTAGCTCACTCTACTAGACAGCCAATCCCTCATACGACCTGAACTGCTTGTTATTCGTAATCGGGAAGAGTGGTTGACTCTGGGGACTAGAATACAAGTACAACCCTTAGTGACGCTCAACGCTAGAGGAAATGGTTTTAGTGTACATGGTGGCTCAGTAAACCATAAAGCAAACACAAAACTGAATAATGTTTACTAAATACTAGAGTCGTGGCCGAATCACTCTAGGGTTCTTGTTCATTACATGCATGCGAAGTCCAACACTCTCAATGGGTTTTCTATCCAGACTCATTTGTGGAAAGGCTTGACCTTATACGTCCCATTTTGAGACCAGAAAGATAGTGTTCACTCCAGAGTAAATGAGAATTGTATGTATGAACTGTATCATACTAAATATATACATAATGTTTATTTCATTTCCAACTTATAGGAGTGGTAGGTAGCACTGAATAATAGCACGCCACACCACTGCCATATTTCCTGGACCAAGCTTTGTGTCAATACAATTAATATTTCAATCATGTTAGAGCCCACCACACGGCCTATTAACCGGTAAATTAAAGAACATTAATATCGAGCCTGAAACTTATTAAAGTACAATTTTCTCAATTTTCATTAGACAACATATAAATTAGTACTAGTTCAATAGTTTATTCATATTAAAAAAAATATTATTTTTCTTGATATTTTTTTAATATGATAAAAAGCGTATAACCCGAACGGGTAGTAAGACGTGGTGCTAAATATTATTATTATTATTATTATTATTATTAATATGATAAAATAGTTTTACTGGACTCGATTAAAATGTTTAGTTCTAAGTAGAGTACAGAAAGCATCACCACGCTGCGATGCCTGGCTCGAACTGTTACAAACTTCATTTAGGTGAGGTGAGCTCTTAAAAATCCATTATGAAACGTTATGCTCAGCTTATTAATGGGTTATGACTCTCAACTTATAATAACTCTGGATAATTCTCACTACACACTTTTTTGAGATCTCTGGGACCAGCCGGTTACCAGTGAAACTGAGTTTTCATCCCTCTATTGGACACCCCCTCTCCATTGATTTCCCCACCCCTGTACCTCGCAAATTTGATCAGGGAGTCGAGTTGGCCTGATGAACCGTAGGGGCTAACTAGAGTTGGGTATACTCCCCCCTCTCTCTCTCTCTCTCTCCAAGTTCGAGTGACGTCACAGGGCACTGTCTGTAAGGCTCTGAATACCGTGCAAACTCGCTTGTGTTCATGTACTTGCTTCGACCAAAGTTGGCCGAATTTTTAAGGTTGGGTGGAAGGTAACGTGAGTTAAGGGAGTTATATTCAAACTGGGGTACGCAAAGACATCTTAGGGGGCACGTAAAGTAAAAAAATATACATACACATATAATATTTCTCATTTAAACTTATTATTTTATACGCTATTTTGGATGTAGTTACTCATGTACATACATAATCACGCTGTTCTCTTACGGGGTAGGCAGAAAACTGTGCGTTTATTTAAATAAAACTTCTACTTATTCCAAACTCACTAACTTTCTCCACGCTTCCCTATCCTTGCATACTCCCTTCTCTCCAACAACATCCATACACCAAGTTCACAGGCTCTTTTATTCTAAAAACTCTTAATGTCTCTCTTTTTCCCACATTCTTCTACCACGTTTAACCCCTATACGGCCTACACCTTCCTTTCGATCCACACACTATACCTTCATAAATATAGAATATGTTTAACTTATGCACTAATAACTTTGCGACTACAAAGTTTAAGATGATTAATATCTGGGGGGTATATACGCGAACATATAAAGTTGAATTCCACTGAGTTAAGCTATGCATTTTTAGAGTTTTTGTAACAAAAAATTTGTTGGTCAAAATAAACAAAATGTTGCTTTAGTAGACAAGTTTAGTTTAATTTTCTACTTAAATAAAACTACAAATTTCTTTATATCACCACGTACTAATTACGCTAAGGTGGAATGGACGAGGAATTGTGCGTGGTAGGATACTGAAAACTGTTTAAGAAAAAACACTCACCATAATCGGAAGTACAGTCTACTGCGAGAGTGACGCCTTGGGCCATTCGACCACCGAAGTGGGTATGGGTAAAACAGTTCTTGAATATTTGTTTAACCTTTCGACGTATTGATATTTTAACAGAAACTTCATTCTTGATGACGATGACCAATACTCAAGAACTATTGACTACTATACGTAGAAAATTAAACTAAAATTAATCTACTGAAGAAATATTTTATTTATTTTGGCCAACAAAATTTTTTGTTATAAATACTGAAAAAATACTGATCTTAATGCTTGCTCCCTTCGGCCTCAAATTTAAATGGATTTTTATTGTTTGGGTCAGGCTTAGATTAGTGTTTATTATTAATCGTTATCATTTATTCTTTATTTTTGGTGCGTTACATCTTTTACTCTCCTCGATTTAAACTCACCTTTTTTTATCACTGCTTATCACTACCTGTTCAGGTTACATAAATATATGGTAATTACTCTAGGGTTAGTGATGGGGAAGGAAGAATTTTAGAGGTAATCTACCTCAGTTGCCTGGAAGGAGAGTGGAACACCATTTAGGAGTATAAAACCTCAGTAGACCCGACCTGGATTATAATCTCGATATCCCAGTCATCAGCAGTCTAGTCCAACGAGGGTGACACCTTAAAGTTTAGACCATTAGGACACTAATATATTAACTCAAGGGCTTGGGGTCCCCAACACATATATACTACACATAGTTTATAACTATTACTCCATCAACCAAGGATTTACTTACTACAACATAAATTTAATCAGACTGACTTTTTATCAAACAAAAAATAGAGCTAAGGGTGTGTTTCTTGAATCTGACTCGATTGACTGGTGTTTTATCCTGTACCAGGCGCACTTTTTACTATCAGTACGATCAAAATTAAAAATATTATTGATTAACTATGTGTAGTAAGGATAGGGAGGACACCTTGGAGGAAATGCACCCAAAATTAGCGTGAAAGGCAAGATGAGAAAATCACAGAGATAAATAGCCAAGAATCGAACCTCGAATTCCATGTCATGGGGAATTCTATTTATTGCGAGATTGATGTCGGGTGTGGTTGATCAGGTGAACTTATTGGCCTTTTCCTTAATAATGTGGTTTCCCATTCTCTCCCTAAACTAATGATAGCCCAGTTCCTTAAGACTTATCCTCCTAACCAGGCTCAAAAGCCAGTTTAATTAAGCCAATGAGGGTCGGTACTGCCACTTAAACGTAAATAAATGACTTTTGTTTATATATGAAAGTCCCTGCTATCCTTGGTATAACTACTTTTAAAAATAAAGACATATAAGAGCAATTTTCTTTCAATCAGGATGCTATGAATAGCTCCTATTTCCATAAAATAATCTCATAAAATATGTCAAAAAATTGAAATACTCCTCAGTAATTTGGCTGAAAGTGATTTCAACGCTTATAAATAATACACAAGAGCTCATCCCAATACAGTCTGGGTCGTTTTTTTTGTCTAAACTTTTTTTCCCCCTCCTAGCTCTTGGCTGTATATGGGAGTTGTTGGTATTTCTTTATTATATCTTGTCTAATCCTTGCAAAAATCCCCGTTCACTCACCCTTCAAATCCCACCCAATTTCAGAGCTCGGCAGTAAGCAACGGACTCAATTACGCCCAAGATTTCCCATTTCTTACCCTTAGGCTCGTAAGAAGGAAAGAAAGAAGAAGTAAAGGGTAAAATATGGTTCAACTTTATTGAGCAAGAAATGTGTAAGAGCTAATGAAGTTAAAAGAAGAAACGTAAATAGAATTTGTAAGAAAGTAGGAGGTTGTACTCTTGGTTCAGAATAGTTCAAAAATCTTTGATGTTTTATGGACAATGGGCTTTTATGCTTCAGGTAATTTGTGATTTTCTTCTGTTATAGTTAAGACTTTGTTCAGGTTTATTTATTAGAATATACAAAACAAGGAAGCAGATTTATATATTTAATAGATTATGTTATGATATATATTATGCTATTATTATTATTTAAATACCATAGTTATTTTTTCCATTGTTGATGGAATTACTCTTGAATTCACATTCTAATGTCTAGTTACAAAAGACGGGAAATATTTTATATTGCCTGGATATATAGCTTACAATTTTTTTTTCTATAGAAAATCTCCTGTATTAGGAGAAACATTGATCGTTTTTAAATAACTTTAATACATCATATATAGCCTGCTATTTTTGGCAGATAAGTTATTTTATTTTTGTACACCCACATTAATTTTCCATGAAAAAAAACAACAAAAAACTCATATCAAGCAGTTAATTAATTTATAATAAACACATTTGAAATTCCCTCAAGTTAGCACACAAATTAGAAAGTATTTATTTCATCGGGATATATTAAAATGAGATTAAACTCAATTCTACGTCTGAAAATAGTTAACGATTCCATCCATATTCTTTATAAATATCAAATAGCCAACGCTATTATTTATGATTTTAGTGAGGATTTAGTGACTCCATCTAGATATCATATTCTGAAAATTGAAAAAAGGACACCTAGACACGCGTTTGATTCCCGTGACCAGGTGTCATTTTTCAATTTTCAGGCTCTTTATAATGAATGGTACTACACAATCGAACAGACATTCTCTTATAGTTTATTACGGCTTGAAACAAAATAAGTAAAAATAAATTATCAGTATACCACCCCGAAATTTTTTTTTTTCTGAAAAATAAAAACATAAATCTTATTAATAATAACACACACCTGTTACTTTTAGCTTTGTTATCTGGAGGCCTACTTATATTTGCTTGTAATTTTTTTTCACCACACCTAAGAGTTTTTTTGACTAACCAACCCTTCATCCCCTCCCCCCCATTATTTCCTGGGGTCCCAATTTAACGGTAAAATATTCAGGCTCTTACGTTTATTTGAAGTGGTCCCTTTAACTTCGTTCTGATTTTCAATTTTCTACTACATTGAGAAGTAGTTGTTTCTATCTTATTAGTTTGGGAATTTCCAAAACCTTCCCCTCCCCGTTTTTATAAGCAGCATTAAAACTATCAAATTTTAACAATCATTTGGATATCTGTAGATGTTATTCTACCTGTATCCCAGATTTAAATTTTCTACCCCATTTAAAGTTTTTCCCTGTTTGTAAACTCCAAGGTGACCTGGTGGTCTAGGGGTAAGGTGTCAGACTTCTATGCTGGCGGCCGGGGTTCTATCCTCGGTCCCGGCAAAGATTTATCTGATTTCCAAACCCTTCCTACACCTCTGACAAGATATCTTGTGAATGTGTGGAATGCCTGGTCGCCACCGTGGTTCGGATTCCACGTTAAACTGTAGGTCCTTCATTTCATCTCACAATCACCCTACCTTTACACATTAGCGTAAGTGCGTATAACCCGAACGGGTAGTAAGACGCGGTGCTAATAATAATAATAATAATAATGTAAACTCCACACCCTCTTAACTCTCTATCTCCCAGAGTCCCATTGAACAATTGAGGATTTTCAAACTTTATTGATTATTTGGAGTAGTCCATTCAACTGTGTCCGAATTTAAATTTGCTTCCACACTGTAAAGTAGTTATTTATATTAGTTTTGGAAATTTTGAACCACCCGCCACCTTTTATTCAACTCATTTTTATAAATTCCATATTCAAAGATTTACTTGGTTATATGGAGTTGTGTTTCTATATATCTACCAAATTTTAATTTTATACCATATCTACAAAGTTTTTTCTATTTATAGTCCTCCCATTTCTTGGAGACTCATTTTGAAATCTTATATTTTTAGATTTTTCTGGTTATAAGAGGCAGCCCTTCTATCTTCCTGTCAAATTTCACCTTTCCAGCTCCTCTATCCAATTTTTTTTGACGATCATAATATTTCAATACCTGTTTCACCCCCTAGAGGGTTGAATTTGGCAAAACTCCTTATCGAATTTCTACAAATTGATAAAAACAACTCTGACGAAATTCAAATTTCCAGGTCTAGGAGTTTGAGAGATATGGTGATGGGCCAGTGAGTGAGTCAGGGCTTTCGTCCTTATAAATTAAGATATAAAAACGATATTTATATATTACATCCCATTTATAGTTGGCCCCCTCGGAGTTAGCTCCATACAACCTTGTAGGTATATAAGATAACTCAACAATAAAATATTCAATTAACTTACGTACTTAGTTTCTGGATTAGCTATAAGCATTATATAGTGGTCTCACACCAAAAATGCTAGGGTTTGACCCTTGATCCTTGCTATTAACTTTTTTTTTCCATGGCGTGGTTTCCTACTTCAGCTTCCTAGACGAATTCTGGTGAATTTCCATAATCCTCACATTCCTTATTATTTTACCCTTAGGTGGAATAGTTTGACTCGCTGTTAGTCACCCCCAGTAGGCCTACAAAAGTGTATACAGCTAGTAGTTAAAAATCTAAAAAATATGTTCATGGCATTTAATAAAACTTTGTTTAAATTTTAAAATGTTATCTTTACATTAAGAATCTAAAATTCCCTTGATCAATTACTAAAGATAGGATTTAAAATAATAATTATTTCAAAGCCTTGTTATACAAAAAAGATGTATTTAAATTAGTGATTATCCTAAGAATTGGTATTTATAATTACATAGATAATTAATTGGCATCATAGTTTTCTCCCCGTAGGAAACTATGAGTAATTGTTTGAGTGGTCCAGGTTTGTAAGTCCCTCACTTCCCTCTCCAATATTACCACACCTTATAGCAATATTTGTGTTATTCCCCTCCATCCAAAGCTCATAGACACCCATCCTAATCTTGTGAACCCTCATCAGACAGTTTCACTCCCCCCTCCCCCCCCCTCACCGTCTCTCAGTTATATACCGGTTCGAATTCCCTTTAGTTTCGGTCTGCGCGCAACTTTTTAAGATTAACTTGGAACTGAATTCGGGACCGTATAAACATATTTCATGCTCACTTAGTGCAGGATCACAGCATCTAGCCGAGAACATCAGTGTAACAAAGGATCAAATAATAATAATATGAGTAATAATAATAAAAAAATAATAATTTTACAATGAGTTATCTACTCACTCCTTTATACAAATAAACAAGCTGGCGAAACCCTACAGAACAAATATCTTGTGTCAAAACTATTCACAGAGGCAATAAATTAACAAATGTTATTGCTTAGGTGCCATCTTTCCGGTTATGGTTGACTGCATGTCTAGGGTAGCTTGGGAACTACTTCAAAACAGTGACTAGCAAAGCTACTTCAAGATGGTAGCTAGGGTAACTACTATAAGACAGGGAATAGCTACTTCAAGGCAGGGACTACCATTGCTACTTTAAGACAGGGACTGCTATAGTTACTTCAAGGCAGGGACAAGCATAGATACTTTAAGAAGGTAGCTAGAGTAACTACTTCAAAACAGTGACTAGCAAAGCTACTTCAAGACGGTAGCTAAGGTAGCTACTTTAAAACAGCAATCAACTTTGTTTGCTAGCCTGTACATTTTTTCCCCCACTGCATCTCACCATTTTTTACGGGCCATAGACAAAAACATTAGTCACGCCAATGTGGTAGGGAGTAGGATAGAGCATTGCAAGAAATGTATTCGCATTTACGTAGAGGAAGAGTGGGGGAACCCTTAAGAAAAATCCTGAGTATACCAAACCGAGATTAAAAACCTTACATCCCCGTCCGCGATAAACCAGATGAAATAAGCTTACCACGTGTCCACGTCTTCGTGTCCACCATTGCGGGTGAGTGGCCATTAATTATCTCGATTAGTTGTAATATATATATTGCAGTGGCCTAGCACTCTAAGGTGTTTGTCTTGCGTTGCACTAGATCATTTTTGTCAAAGAAGATCAAATGATTCAAACTTAACATTTCCTCTTAGATTAAGTCGTTGATAGTCCCTGTTTTTTTAAAAATAATCAGTAACCTATGATCAATACCAAGGTTATCAAGCGCTTTAAGGCTGGCCTCTTCTAGTGGTCAGCATTCCTGGCCACTAATCTAGAGGCCCCAGGTTCGATTCCCGGCGATACCGTAGGTATTATCCCAAAGAAGGATTGTTCCTATGATTGCCATGATCTGGGTAGTTATGTTTAAGTTAGGTTTAATACTTCTACTGGCACCACATGATCAACACATCATCTAATCGGGATGTTACAAACCTACATGGCGGTAAACCTCAGAATTCGGTTACACATCCACCACTGTCAGTAGAAGACCAAGAATGTCTAACCAAATTCTGGTGGTATACGATCAAAAAAAAAATCCAAACATATTTTTCAGCTAAGGGGTAAGATTTAATGTCTTATCTTGGAGTAAATTTATCAGATTTAGTTAAAAATGTACCTGTAATGTGTTCTCCCTCACTCGCTTACCATTAGACTAGTCATACGTAGGTTCTGCCCTAAATATAGTTCAATTTTTATAAGAAGAGCCTTTTAGCAAAAACAAGCCTAATTTGTGGCGAATATTTCTAACCTTCTACTATATTTTTACTATTGGTGTTATTTTACAGGTATGTAGATTTTTTCTAGTACCATGTCTTACTACCCATCCGGGTTATACGTCTATGTACTAATGTTTTAGAAATTAGAAAGGTTTATTTGAGAGGAATTGCACCCGAATTTACGTGGAAGGAGAGTGGAAAACAATTTAGGAAAACCACCCTCAGCGCAACCGACTAGGATCGAACCTCAATTTCCCCGTCTTCGGCAGTCTAGTCAAACATGAGAGTAGCGCTTTAGACCACGTGACCACAGCTACCGTAAGTTTCAAATCACACGACTTGACCTGTGAATACTTGAATATGATTTAGTAATTTTTAAACTGTCAGATAAGGGCCTTCATACGATAAATAGACTGCACATCCAAATGTACTTCCTTTGATACCTGACCAATGAATGTTCAACTGAGGCATAAGAAATATTCTCAGGTACAGTATTCACAGGTAGGCCTACAGTTTAAACTAACTCTACTCACCCTGGCAACAATCCACGCCACGTCACTTTTATAAATTGGGAGGGGAACTTAAAGTAAATAGACCCCCAGTAACGCAGATATTAAATGGGGAGATCACATTGATAATTCATGTTAAGGCACTCCAGTGCACCCGCCTAAGAACCAACCCTTATTCTGTTAAAGGTCTTACAAAATAAAACAAGAATAAAACTAGGACTATCCCTCAGAATTGACATGTGGATGAATGCGTCAATATCATCCTGTTTGGTTTGCTGGTAACGTGAAGATCAAATTTTGGGTCCCAGCTGGATGTACTGAGGTGCACTTGCCTAAATGGTTTTTTTTTTCACTTCCCCTTCACAAATATTAAGGTACACCTCATTAAGGTGAGTGAGAAGGTGACGCGATAAGATGCCAGTGGTTTTATAATAAAATATTGCTCCAATAGAAACATACAGTTTAATTTTCTTCACATGGCGATATCAACATTTCTTGAATATCGGTCAAGGGTGTTTGTTATAGAATTTAATGACAACTTTTCTCTTCATTTAAAAAGTTTCTCATCTAATGCCGCTATGCTCATGACAGATATTCAAGAACTGTTAATATCAGCATGTGTAGAAAATTAAGCTGTATGTTTCTACTGGATCAATATTATATTTATGTGGGACAGACACAATATTTTGTTATAAAAACTGGAAAAGTACTTACCCTTGTCCGCGTCCCTTTACACCTTACCTTAAGGTGATTGGCCCTTTTCATTTGGCGTGGAAATGCAGAGCTATAGGAACAAACGGTTATCTTCTAGAATTTTTATTTTTTGCAATTTTATTTTCGGAAACGGTTTGTTCAAGAATAAAAGCATGTTGATTAAGTTATACTTTTTATATACACACCTCCTATATAATTTTAACAGTGATCAAATATCAATAATTTTGACACTTTTCAATAGAAAACTTCCGGCTGTATAACAAAAAATAAGAAAATGTAACATCTAATAAACACAGATATATTATCTTAGAAGAGGTGTTGAAAATTTTACTATAAAAATTTCATATGTTCTCGAGAAAACTGATATTTCCAAACTTATGATTTTTCCGCAAGACCTGTCCGGTAGTTAGCGCCATCTACGTTTTCCGTGATCTATCTGTTCTTGTTGGCGCGGAAGGATAATTTGATTACCCGCCTCGGTGGCGTAGTTGGCTAACGCGCTTGTCGCTTTGAGCTTGACTGCTGAGGACGGGGAGATCGAGGTTCGAATCCCGGTCGGGTGAACCGGGGGTGGTTTTTCCTAAGTGGTTTTCCACTCTCCTTCCACGCAAATGCGGGTTCACTTGCTCTAATTCAACCTTCCCAATTCCTAATCCATTAGCGTAATTAGTACTTAATGCGTATAACCCGAACGGGTAGTAAGACACGGTTCTAATTATTTATTTATATCTAATTTGATCGGTTGTGAAGCCACGCCACACCTTTCACCTTCCTGTCCACCATCCCACAAAATAGGTTTTAGACTTGCACTCCACAGGACCAAGGGCCTTAACTCTGAAATATATTAAGTACTCTTACCTTGATGGATTACACTATGGCCCTATCTTATAAGCTCTATCATAGTGAACTAATGCAAGGTAATCTTGATACCTAACAGGGTAAAGGAAGGAAACTTCTTCTAAACACTACCTTACTCATACCTGCCCCGTTAGTACACACATCGGGGCAACCCAGACGGGCAATTAAGATGTGGGGCATCTCGGGAAATATTATGATTACTCTTGGTATCCCTGCACTTGGCCCGGTGTTTTCCTAAACCAAGTTCCAATACCTTTATCCCTCTGATTCCACCCTACAGCCCATTAAGTTCAAGGAAATATAGTAAGTGGTTGGAGGTCATTGGAGGAGCTGCCGTGTTGTGTTGGGCGTACAGGTCATTCGAGTCGTGCTATCAATCTAACTTATATTAGTGGAGGTGCTTTGGACTTCTTACAGTGGTGAGGAGGGAAGAAGTGGGTGTGGGGTTCAGGCCTACCAACTGTTAGAGCCTCTCCCCAGATCTCTGTCGGTGTCAAGAATCACGGCAATGGTAGGAAAGTTTATAAAATAGCAAATAATTTCGAATTAAATTTCGCCAAATCGACTTTCACTGTTCAAGTTCATCTAAAAGATGGTCAGGATATTTCCTTATTCCTTTTAATACAGTTTTTTAAGCACAGCGTCTTACTACCCATTAGGGTTATACCCATATGTAGGTTACTAATTATGTTAAAGTTTTAGGGATGAGGAAGGTTGAATTTAGAGGAAGTGTATCCGTACTTGCGTTGAGGAAGAGTGTGAAATCATTTATGAAAACCACCCTCAGTACGCCCGACTGGGATTTTAACACCGATCTCCCTGTCATCGGCAGTCTAGTCTATTGCGAGAGTGACACCCTAGATCATGTGGCCACCGAAGCAGGTCCTTCCTTTATCCACTTAGTGGGAAAAGAATGATAAAAATAAGTAGGACCGAGTTTAATATACACTCCGGTTACCCTAATATATAGAAAGCTTACCTTAGTCAAGTACACTACAGTAATACTCATAAGATAGGCCAATAGGTTAAATATCAAGTTAAGACTGTCACCTTTCCGTCTAATGGAGTGTTTATCACAATAAGTACTATTTTAATTAATTGCACAGCACTAATTACCAGGTTATAATGATAAATCAGCTAAACAATCACTATCATAACAGAGTAAAAAAAAGTCACAGCAGATGTATCAGCAATACTGGTAATTCGAAAACATCCTTTCAATCCAAACCTGTCATCCTTCTTGGAATCAGTGGCTTAACGGGTGGTGGATAGGGGAGCGGGCAGGGGGGGCAGGGGAGGGGGCAAATGTGGCAGCTGCCCTCTCCAAGACCCAAATAATTGTATTCAGAACTTAAAATACACCAAGTTGAAATATAAAATCGAGAACTGAAGATGGGTTGATTGAATTTAATATAATTTTTTTAGTCTGATAGACAACTCATTTCAACAATTTGCCAAACGAAGATCACTTCAAATAGCTTTTAGAAGTATGTATTTTTCATTTTTTTTTTTAAGTAATTAAGTAATGACCCATCCAAATAACTTATAGGGGAATCTTTTTTTTTTACTTTTTACTATAGAGAGTTCTCGGGCTACCCTTTGGGTTGGAGAGCAAACCTTAAAAAAAACACCTTTATTCTGCTAACCACCCCCTCCAAACCCCCTTTACATCGAAATCTACTTATGGCTACAACCTTGGTTGTTTGACACCCACCCCTAAAGTAAATTTCTGGGTGCGCCACTTCTATGAATTGTACAGTTCGTTTACACATTTTTTTTCTTTCAAAACATGACCAGCAAAGGAACTTTAAATTAATGATAAAAAGTCGTTCACGTTCATGCGCATAACAAACTTAGTTCAAAATTAATTATTATTATTATTATTATTATTATTATTAGCACCGCATCTTACTACCCGTTCGGATTATACGCACTTACGCTAATGATTAATGGTAGGGTGATTGTGAGATGAAATGAAGGACCTACAGCTTAACGTGGAATCCGAACCACGGTGGCGACCTGGCATTCCACACATACAGATAAATCTGTGCCGGGACCGAGGATCGAACCCCGGCCGCCAGCACAGAAGTCTGACACCGTACCCCTAGACCACCAGGTCACCTTCAAAATTAATTCCTTTGTGTAAATTTGAACGCATTCAATCAAAGTTTGTCACAAAATAATAAGTTATGACTCTAATGAACGCGTTCTTTCACAGAAAATTAGAGGTGGGAGCTACACTATTTAGTTACGGTAATTGAGACCAGTGCCTTGGATAACAACCACTCAAACCGTCTAATTTAAGGTAGCATGATGACGGGATGAATGTTAAACAAATGCACCAGAATCTGTTTGGAAAGAAACTGCAGAACCACAGTGTAAAATAAAACGCCACCAGATCGAACCCCAGCTCGTCGGTACGAAGACAACCATGTCGAAGCTATTTAAACAAAATAATATTGCTTGGATATTATATGCTAACCCAAAGGAGTGATTTATCAAATTATAGAAGGTATAGGCTTAAGTTTGAATTTCAAAACAATGATCTTCATTTACTTATTTTTCCAAAACTGTAAGCCATGTCATGGATTGTTTGTTATTAGGGTAAGCAGGTTAAAACTTTACTTGTGCTATGTTCTCCTCTACTTGCTTTCCATTTAATATCATAAATAGGTTCTACTCTAAATACCTCCCATGGGAATGAACTTTCGTTGATACCTGTCCAGTGAATGTTCTACCGAATGATAAGGACCAATTACAAAGGCCAGTTTAAACCATCTCTGCTTACACTGACAACTGTTCACACCAAATTTAATATGAGTGCAATAATAGCCATATATACTTACAAATGGCTAACGAGTCCAAGGAACCCCTTTTTTATTTTATAGTAGACTTATTTATGAATTTTACCACCAATAAGAAAAATAGTCTAAGCATGTCTTACTTTTTTACTTTTAATTTTCTCAATGACCTTGAACTTTTGTTTGAAAATTTATTTTGGGTCTTTTAAATGTAGTTAGTTTTTTAACTATATAAATTGAAAAAAAAAAGTTTCTTTATTAGTTTATAATTAACTTTCAACGTTGACCTCTTAAAACCGCTGTGTTAAACTAGGGGATAAATTTGTAGTTTATGTTGGTATGTCTGGGGTAAACTAGAAGGGAACGAATGAACTGTGTTGGGAACTGTCTCGACCTCCAGGGGCAGCTCTTCCATCTTGACTTATTATGACGTCATTGACGTTGTTTCTTATGTTTTTGTTGTTGTTTTGCCCCCTTTTGCTCTATTGGGAGCTTCTGAAACATTCACAACACAATTTCTTTCTTCCTTTCTTTGTGATGGAGAGAGAGGAAAAGGATATAACAAGGATGAAAATAGTTCGGAAGTTGGTAAATAAGACAAAAGAAATCACAGCTAGGGCCTCTGGGGAATGTGTATTAGTCCACAAGTTTCTTGAAGTTCCTAATCCTTAAGACCTTCCCGCCTAAAGTATAACAAAATATAGGATTTTTTTTTGTCATAGTTTATTACTAGTTTTTCAGGCAATACGTATATGAGCCATCTATATTAATTTGTTAAGGGTGAGGAAGATTGAATTTAGAGAAAGTTTACCTATATTTTCGTGGAGGAAAACTATTTATGAAAAACCATCCTCAGTACACCCAACTGAGATTGGAACACCGATCTTTCCATCTTCAACAATTCAATCTGTTTCGAGACTGACACCTTGGACAATTCGAGCACCGAAGTAGGTGGTAAGATTATTAATACATTTAAATACTTATATGTAAATACACGTGCCGAGAAGATTTATAATATTGCCGCTGCTTTAATTGACTACAATGTAGTGGCAACTGTTTTTTCCCCATGCTCTACCTCTTACTACGGTTAAATTTTACTAGGAAGGGTCTTTTTTTTATCAAATAAAAACTTTTGTATCCAAAATTGATAACCTTTTATTTTTTAATAGTGTTATTTTATAAATATTGATAATATCAAAAGTGACAGCTGAAGATCAAATGAATTGACGTGTGAATATGTAAAAGTATGTTTAGTAACTTTTCTGACTGTCTGATAAGGCTCTTTAATTGCAAATTAGACTGTATACACCCAGGCTGTCCACATATTTATATCAATAGATTAAGAATATTGAGGGTATAACAGTTCAGAAAAAAAAGGCATTAGCAAGGATGAAAAGTGGAATACCATTTAGGGAAAAAGTCCTCTATTCATCGGATTGAGACTCAAACCTCCCTCCAGCCTCCTTGTAAATGGCAAACCATAACGGATGAGACTGACACCTTTACCCGGGATCAGTTTTATTCCCCAGTGAGGGGAAGGTTGGAGTTCGAATCCCGGTTGGTTTTAACGGGGGAGTTCTTTCATAAAATGGTTTCAATAAAATACGGGTACACTTCCTCTAAATGTTATCCTCCTCATATAAGGTTTAAGTATGTTCTACTAACACCTCATGATCATCATCATTATCATCACATCATCTGAATGGGAGGAAGTAACAGCACCTACCCAGTGGCCAAACTTCAGAAGACGGTTTCATATCTGCCACCGCCAGTAGAAGACCAGGAATTTCTAGTCGACAAACCCTTGTGGTATACGCTAAAAAAAGTCACTAAAAAACATATTTTTCTACCAGAATTGTTTTCAAATTTTTTAACACCACGTCTTACTAACCGTTCGGGTTATACACTTATGTTCTAATTACGCCAATGGTTTTAAGGATAAGTAAAGTTATATTTAAAGGAAGTGTACCCGTAATTTCGTAGAGGGAGAGTGGAAAACCATTTAGAGAAAACAACCCTCATTATACCCAACTGATATCCGAATCTTAATCTCCCCATCATCGGCAGTCAAGTCTACTGCGAGAGTAGCGCCTTAGACCATGCGGCCACCGAACTGGATATTTGATATTTTGGATCAATGTGTGTGCATACACACACACAAACTCACACACACACACACACACACACTATTTCTCTTTCTCTCTCAAATCTCCTCACTTCTAAAAAGATGGAACTATAATTTCTCGTAAACTAGAATCGACCGACCTTTTCAAAGGTAAAAAGATGAATGTAAGCCGTTCTGATAGAGGTCAGAGAAGATGGAGAGGAGAGGTCAGAAAAGGGTCGGAACGTCGTGTGTAATTAGTATTTAGCAACTTGTGTGTGTATATGTGTGTGTGTGTCGCTTGGCCTAGGACAGAAGGGCACATAAATCCATGTCCGGGCACATCGGAACAGGTAGAGAGAGCAAACCTGCCTTGCGTGTGTGTGTTTGTTTGGAAGAAAGGAAAAGATTTAGTCAGAGAGAGAGAGAGGGTAATGGATGGACTTGCCTGGACCAATACTATATCCCCGACAGATTTAGGGTATAGCTTATTGTATCAACTCAGGGGAAATAGGATCCAAGAGCCAGCCTTGGAACTATGCCATGGCTTAGTAAGCTTAATCACAAAATATCTTGAGGTACCCGATCGAATCTCAAGTCATAAGTCTAGTTTATCTCCATTCATAAAGCTTATTCGGAGGTGTGGGGGAAAGGAGATTGAATTAATCTCCATATTTTTTTTCAGTTTTCATAACTGTTATTTTTTGTAAAAATAAATAAAATACTGCTTCAGAAGATACGTTTAGTTTCATTTGCTACACACCAAAGTTCTTGTTAAACGCGCTTCGGTAGCTGCATGTTCTAACGCACTACTCTCGCAGTAGACTAGACTTCTTATGGGGAGGAGATCAAAGTTTGACTCTAAGACGGGTGTACTGAGGATGGTTTTACAATATCGCTTCACGTAAATGCGGGTACACTTCCTGTAAATTAACATTACAAATCCCTAAAACCCCTATCGTGGTTAGTATTTAATATGTAGGCGTATAAACCAAACGGGTAGTAAGATGCGGTGCTGAAATAAATTGCTTGCATATTATGTAATTTTAACATTTCTTTTTGTTTAAAAGTTACTGTTCAAATGCAATTATGCTCATGACAAATTAATCAAGAACTATTGACTCAAATGATGATACATTGTTTATAAATTCTACCTTTCTTCTTCCTAGCCCCCTAATCGTAATTAAAATGCGTATATAGCTCGGACATATACTAAGACACGGATGAAATAAAAAGCTAGATCTTCAATTTTTATTTTCTCGCTATCTTACAGGTAGAGAAAGTATTGTGATCGTAAAAAAAATCAAACTCCAGATTTTGATGATTATCGACGTTTCATGGCCCCCCGAATCCAAAAAAAGTGGTTATTGAATTTCCGTCTGTCTGTACCTCCAACTAGAGCCTAAACTATTTTACTGGACAGGCTAAAACATGGTATCTATGATTTTCATTAGATTTCCCCGAGGTATTTTTGAAATTGGATATCTAACCATAAAATTAAGGGTAGTTTAATGAAGGGCAAAAAGAGAAAAAGTCGATTTTCTCAATATAGGTTCAAATGATTTTGATTAAATTTCATTTCTAAACATTTATAAATATTCTAAACAAAATGGTTACTCTGAATATTTCGGAAAAATAACTTTAAGGGCTCCGGTCTGATGCATAGATTATCATTTTTTTAAAACATATCTCCAAAACTATTTGGGATGTGAAATTACTTATCATTGTAAATATGTAGATCCATTTATAATACAAATACTTTATTCGAAGAATAGTTTTATAAGACCAATAACTTTCAAGCTATACGCAAATATGTATATTTTTTAACTTTTCGTACACAAAAGGTAAAGTATTGCGACCTTAAGAAAAATCTAACCTGAAATGTTGATGGTTACCGACGTATTATGACCCCCAGAACGCTAAAAAGTATTCTTTGTAATGCCGTATGTCTGTGTGTGTTTAAACTTAAAATTAAGAGTAGGTTAATAAAGGGAGAAAAGAGAACAAATAGATTTCTCAAAATCGGCTCTAATGATTTTGATTAAAATTCGTATTTAGGCCTTGATTAAGATTATAAATAAATTTGCTATTTTCATGAAAATGAATTTAGTATACTTTACAGAAGCAGAAACTTCCGTATCTCCGCAACTATTTGAGATACTAAATAACTTTTAATTTCAAAATTTTAGTACTATTAAAAATAAAAAACTTTTATATGAAATATATTTTTATAAAACAAACAGTTTCTGAGATATTGGCAAATATATTAATACAATTTTGTAAGCTTTAGTTGTAAAGATATACTATTTGAGTTTTAATGTAATAATTCTCCAATGCCATAGAGTAATTAAATATAAGTAAGTCTCTAAAAGTTTATGTTGTTTTTCCTTAAACCTCTTGGGAGAAATGTTTGTAGAACAATGATCTATCTCCATTTGGACTAAATAGTCAATATTTACACTTTTTAGTGGTCAAATTTTATAAATGAGGAATTTAATAGCAATGTGATGACATGAAGATGTGCAACACCTAATAAAATGTCGAAAATGTTAACAGGAAGTCAAAATTTTAATATGAAGTGTTGACCCTTGTGGATCCAACATTGATCTTTTTTACTGGCCCAAACATACAAATGAGGACATTAGTTCTTTAAAAATAAAATTATTAAATTTAAACCCGGGTCTAAAAAAGTTTTACATAGGTGTAATGCAATTTATGCTTGGTATTGCTAGTGTATATTATTTCGTTTCATAAATATTACGAGTTTTGAGTAAATATCTCCTTTTTTAAACAATAGAGCGAGAAATCCGTGTGAAGTTCCGTACAATTTATTTTAGTTTTTTCCGTTCTGCAGCCCATCTTACCACCCATCCAGGCTGTCCTAATATTTAAAACTAATATGCTGATGAAATGATGAAGTTAGCATTTGGGGGAAGTTTACCCATATTCGCTTTGGAGAAAGAAAATAAGATATTTGAGAAAAAATGACTTCAATACAACCTGAATGGACTTGAACAACGACCTCTTCTGCCAGTATAAAACTATCTTGGTTTCCGTCCCGACTGATACTAGTATAATACAACACTGATAGCGATCTAACCGTCAAATCTTCACCCTAATAAAGAAGATGACATATCTGCGACAGAAACAAAGAACCGTTACGAAGGTGTTGACAGTGTAAGACGCGTAAACTTCACTAGGAGAAGATTCAACAGGGAGTACAACCTTCCCCTTCTTTAAGTGCCGTCGGCTATGATAATGGGAAACCTTGTGGGCCAGCCCAAACCCTTCCCATATCCACATGCACGTCTAGAGTGCAGCACCTTCGGCTACGGAAGAACACCAAGGCTGGAGGAATAAATAACCATAAGAAAATAAAATCAGTCAACCCTTAATTCCAATTTTTCTCTAGTCTTTGTTCCACTCTGAGCAGATGTAAGTTTTAGAGATCGAACCACCTGAGGAAGTCGTATATCGCCCCCCCTCCCCCTTTTTTTCCCTACTCACTGCCTCTTTCCATCCTACCCTTCCCTTTCACCATAATTTCTTCTCCTTTGGTGTTGACTGGAGGAAACCCAATGTTCGTGCTGGACAGTAGAAACTGAGAAATGCTATAATAGGATTCTTCTAGGAAGGACCTTTAGAAAATAAATATATTTTTTGGTGGAAAAGATTTATGAGGTTTTAATATTTCATTAGTATTATTTTATAGGTGTGACATCTATCAAGCCCACTTCTATGGCCACATGGTATAAGGTGTCACCCTTGCAATAGTCTAGACTACCAATGACAGGGAGATCGGCGTTTGAACCTCGGTCGGGTGTAATAAGAGTGGTTTTTACAAAATTGCACCCTTCCTCCAAGTAAATGTGGATACACTTCCCCAAAATTCAACCTTTCCTCATCCATAGCGCACTAGCGTAAACTAGTACATATGCGTATAGCTTGAACAGGTAATAAGACGCGGCGCTAAAATAATATCTACAAAAAAGATTATGGCTGCAGATACCGTTAGTCTACTATATTTATGAATTTATTATATTAATTTTAGTACCTTTTGTTGGTCTCACATACGTTCCTTCCTACCAAAAGCATACTCTATATTACTCCTAGTCATCAATAATATGATCATACTCTATATTACTCCTAGTCATCAATAATATGATCATACTCTATATTACTCCTAGTCATCAATAATATGATCATATTCTATATTACTCCTAGTCATCAATAATATGGGTTAGTTTCGAAACCATCTAGTTCGATGTTATTAAATTTACACCAAAACGATAGGTCGATTTAAAAAAAAAGTCAAAATATAACTGTTTATTATGTTGTGGATTTGTGCATGGTGGCCGATAAAGTTGTAAGGAAACGCATACTAATTGCATCTTACACGAATACATTTGTTCCCTATCAAGTATTTTATATTTGCAGAATTTAGTTTAATGTATATTTAAATTAATGCAAATAACCTGTATTAACAAATACTTAGCTTCATATTTTATAACGCC
>CABFVZ010001344.1:163053-180806 GCA_902151445.1 Timema monikensis
TTTTATAACCCCCCCCCCCCCCTATTCTCCCCCTCCACACGTCGGCAACTCCATCGTGTAAACATGTACTGTCTAATAAAAGTAAAGCTCAAGATACAGGCAATTAAAATAAATACTTTTTTTAATCGGTATGATAAAATCAACGTATGGTAACAGTATTAAAATATGGATTCAAAGAAACTGTGTCACAATTTGCCTTAGAAATAGGGTGAGAAACGATATTGAGGGAGAGATGACCGGATAGAGTGAGGTGTGGTTTTCTACAAGTCATCATACCCTGTGGTTTACCAACTCTCTCTCCATGCTAATGTGGGCTTGTTTCCTTCAAACTGTTTTCTTCATACATACCCTTTAAATTAAATTTAGGTAAATCTTTAGATATATTATTACCGGAGGAGATAAGAGGTAATAAAGTGGACAGATCAGGTGACATAAAAAAAGTCCTAGGAAGAGTCAATGAAGATCCGCCTCGGTGGCGTAGTTTGTTAACGCGCTTGTCGTGTTGAGCTCGACTGCCGAGGACGGGGAGATCGAGGTTCGAATCTCGGTCGGGTGAACTGGGGGTGGTTTTTCCTAAATGGTTTTCCACTCTTCCTCCACGCAAATACGGGTTCACTTCCTCTAATTAAACCTTCCCAATTCCTAATACATTAGTGTAATTAGTACTTAAAGCGTATAACCCGAACGGGTAGTAAGACGCGGTGCTAAATATTATTATTATTATTATTATTATTATTATTATTATTATTATTATTATTATTATTATTAAGAGTCAATGAAATTAGAACCATTCTTCAGGTGATATCCCTAAGAACAGCCAACTGCGTGAGTCACTTGTTGAACATAAATGGGTTATTAAGGTGGTATGGAAAGGAATGCGAGAAAAATACAGTGTTCTTTTCTGTTTTTATGTCACAACTTTTTTTTTTACGAAAATAAATTAAATATTACTCCAATACAAATATATAATTTAATTTTCTTCACATAATTACCTCAAAATTTCTTGAATCTCTCCTGGAATTTAATGACAACTTTTTCTCTTCATTTGAAAAGTTTTCTCATATAATGCCACTATGTTCATGATGGATATTCAGGAACTGCTGATATCATCATGCTAAGAAAACTAAACTCAATGTTTATACTGGAGCAATATTTTATTTATTTTAGCCAAAAGACTGTCCATTTCTCGCATCCCCTTCCATCCCACCTCAAGTAATAAATGGAAGGAAGAAATGGACCAAGAATAAAACAATAATAGAACTAATGGATAACTTCAAATAACAAAATAAGATTAAGTTTAAGGATATATTAAAAACAAAGCTGCTAATAGGACATGCCTGAGTACTCAATTTAGACAAGGAAAAATATCTGTCGAAATACAGAACATCTAATAATAATGGAAACCCAGGTATTGATCCTAGTTATTTTAAAAGTACTTACATGTTGATTGTTACTAACATGGAAACATAAAGCATTAGTTTCTCTAATCAAAAAATATTGAACATGTTTGACATCGAGATTATGATGGATCTTGATGTTGAATCTGCCAACAAACTAAAAAAAAAGTGGTTATTATATCTTTTTGACCCTTTGTATGACTGTATCTGGAGAGGCAGACTAAATGGTTTATTTGAATTTTGTTCATACTTGGTATTTAGATGTTATATGGTCAAACCTTGAGGTCAAATCATTACTTTGATTCTATATCTAAAATAAAAATGTTATGAAACTCAAAAATATTCTATGGGAATTTTTTTAAAACAAATATCCCGGGAGTGCTTTACATAATGTATAACAATGTAATTTTGTTTTCGAAAAATACAATCAGTTTGAAGTTAAATTAATAATAACCCATTTTTGAAAATATGAAATTTAAAAACAAATTCAAACAATTAAAAAAAAAAAATTATTTGTAATAACTTTTCTGAAGGATAGCTTCATTTAATAAAAAACATTCAAGAGGAAAAATTATTTTTGAGTAATTTATTGAAATTTTTTTTTTGCTGTGAATTTAAACTCGTGTCGATAAATAGGTTTACTAATGCCTGACTAATCTTTAACATTCATACGAGCTATTTCCTTAACTACATAGTGTAATAAATACTGGTAATTGTGCAAGAATGGACCGACACTTTTGTAAGTAGGGTGTCTAATTACTAGAGCCCGGATTTTTATGTGGCATTAACCCACAAAATATGTACATAAATATTTAACAAAATCACTTAAAATATGTGTTAAAATATGTAATATTGTGAAAATATTTAATATTGACTGAACTTTCTTTTATTACGTTTATAATAATAGAAAAAACTCAATAGGGTTGGCCCACAATCAAACCACACTGACTAAGCAGCCACTGTATGTTGGCGGACACACTGTCAACGTCTGCTGATAGAGTGTGTTATGTGCTCAACACAATGAATCATCCAGCCTCTAATCCCAGTTTTCTAGACCAGAGCCGATACTTTTTCATTCAATTATCATCATATTTGTCCTCACGAGTCTGAGTTGACGCCGTTCCAGACACACTGCTTTACAGAAACTTTGGAAGCACCGGGAATAGAACCCGGGACCTCGGGATCTGCAACCGTGAGCTCTGACCACTAGACCACTTATGTGGTCACGTTAATAATGCACACAAACTTTAGTGGAACGAAATTTGATTTTACGGCTGAAAGTTTCTGAAGCCAACTCTTTCAAATCACTTAATCTATCGGCTATCACTTGTAGTCTAGTAGTTGATAATTTGTGAAATAGCTATAGGTATTAATTAGACTGTAGTCGAAATAAACGTTGGGGAAGGAGGTAGGGGAAGGAATGTAAACTGTGTGTGAATGTTTGTCACGTGGAATTGTGGGAAAGTTATCTGACAGCTGATGTTATGTTTTCTTGATGCTCTATATTTGTTTCTTCTCCCGACCAATGAACAATGGGAAAATGAACTAATCAGAACTATTGTTTTTACTACTCGTAGAATTGTGTTTACAAACTGACACGCCGCGCGAGAGACGTGTCACTGAGACCACTTTATGGCAATCGCACATTCTCTCCCCTTCACAGCACTAGACACGTTTGACACAAAGCTATATTACGGCAACTGTATTCCTCTCTGGCGAGCCAGTATTATCTGTCTTAGACTCTTACCACTGCCCTCCCTTCTCTGAATACATTTCTTTATGAAAGTACAGGTTACCTGAAAATTAGTGACGCAACATTTTAAAGTATGTCTCTCAAGAAAGATATAAAAATAATACCTCAGTAAATAAACGCACAAAATATGTAATTTTATGTAATAACTTCGGAAATATGTAGAATAGGGTAAAATATGTAAAATGAAAATACAGTCCCAAACAATCTAATTCGCCAACATTTCACTTTTCGCATTTCTAACTGTCAGGATAAAAATATGTAATTACATAAAAATCCAGGCTCAACTAATTACAAAGTAAAGAAATTCGGACTTGATTCCTGATGTGAAATAAAAAATATATAGGCCTATTTATGAAATTAATTTTGTTACCTTTGATTATGGGGTTAATTTGTGGTCTGGTTGCTGTATTTATCTTAGAATTAAGTTATCATGTCAGTATTTACGTACTACAAACGCACACTTATAAATTAATACATTATATTTTGGACATTATCTTATTTATTTATACTTGAAAATTTAGAGTGTTAAATACCTTTCTGAGGCTTTTATTTAACCAGTCAACACTGTGTTTTTTGTGGTGTTATTATTTATTTAAATTAATGAACCAAAATTATTATTATTAAATAATTAAATAACTCATAAAACTGAGCAGTTTATTCTTTGTATGAAGGCAACCTGACATATTAAGCTACGTGAACAACGGTTATTCTCTATTGAATATTTATTTTATTTGTTTTATATCTAACTTGATCACCAGGTAAATATAAGTTAGCATATACAAATCCCAGGTTAAACTACAGGAGACTGGCTATATAATGTCTGTTCACGGTAGGAATTGACTTCTGAAAGGCCTTTTTCCCTACCATAAATCTATTATATAGTAGGATATTGGTAGGAAAAAAGACCTTTCAGAGAGTAATTCCTACCGTGAATGGAGTTTAGAGTCTATCTACAATAGGAATTGAGTTAAAAAGGGCTAGCAGAAGGATCTTTATTTCAAACATTGTCTGGAAGTACTATTAGAAGCGTTTGATGACATTTTATACCGATATTATAAGTATTACCAAGCACATAATAATTTATTTCTGAGTAGGTTGGCATTAGTGACTTTCAGGAGATGGCACTGGATACGAGACGAACCAGGATGGATCAGTGTTTATAGCATTGGCATGCAAGTCAAAGTACTTGGGTTCGATTCTAGTGTCTATGTTGTCATTTATCAATTTATTGAATTTTATTCAGATAGCAGGACTGTTCCTGTGGGTAAGAATCACATATTAGTTTGTGATACACATGAATCAATAATCAGTATTCACTGGAGCAATATTTTATTTATTTTTTTCAAAACAAATACCTTACCATAAAAATTGCAAAAACACTGCCATTAATTTGCCTTCCTTTTCACTACATCTTAAGAAAAACACCCTCATTATATTCAACAAGGATTCAAACCCAATATTACTGTCATCGGAACTCTAATCTATTGAAAGGGTGACGCCTTAGACCAAGCAACCACCAAATGATTTTAATTGAATTTAAATACAATCAGAAGAGAACAGAAGTTTATGAAAGAGAGTGTAAGCTGGATAAATAGCGGTTGCAGCCAGTTATCATTTGCGTAGGATGGCAAAATATTAATCGCCAGCCTTGCTAATTTCATCTTCGACAGAACTACATCAGGTTTCTTATAGATCCTTTTACCATACATATGTGTTTGGTTTATTATTACATACATACGTAATAAAGATTTCCTAGGTTACAATCCCTATCATAGGTCTACCATATTACAGCTACGATGAACTTATATCAGGTATAAACTCCTAAAAATCCACTTCGATGGCCGCGGAAGAGTGGAAGAGACTGACGATGACGGGGAGATTGAGGTTATAATCTCGGTTGGGTGTACTGAGGGTGGTTTTTCCAAAATGGTTTTCCACTCTTGCTCCACGAAGCCGCGGGTACCTTTCCTATAAATATGCCTTCCCTAATCCCTAACACATTAGTGTAATTAGTACATAAACGTATAACCCGAACGGGTACTAAGACGTGTTGCCTATAAAAAGAACTTCCTCAACTTCTAAAATATTTCTTACAAAATACAATTAAAATCTTCACAAGATGGGTTTTTAATTTTTTATTTCACGTAATATAACAATAACTATTAAATACAGTCCAATTTTCTTAAGAAGAACCTTATCTGAGAGCTATAAAAGTTACTATCTTTACTTTCATCTATATATACGTCAGGTCATGTGATGTTTAGTTATCACTTTCGATATATATGCTATCAATACAAAAATCCTGCTATGCTTTTAAGAATCAAAGTATGAGAAAAACAAATAAGAGGTAATACACCACCATTCAACTATAGGAAGGATTAAAAACTACTTTTTTTAATAGCCTACGTAATGGAACTCATGTCTGAATGCAAATTTTATAATAATAGTGTCTCTCATGACATTTTGTCTACAATTAGGCACACTCTCGCTCCGTAGGGAGATACTTTCACCGTGCAGACATTTTGAATGTGTGTTTGTTGGCGTGTTGTAGTGCTCGCATAATAACACGTCACAGAACGGGAGGTAGGAGGTCGGTGGTGGTTCTCGGATCCAAACAAGCCTTGTGCTAATGATACCCTCTGGCTTTATTTTTTAGGGCAGCTCTTCTGCTTGGATTACAAATAAATAACCTGTCATCCACTTTGCATTTGCATCGTCCACTCAAGAGGCGGGATTTCGAGGAAATGAATGTTCTACCGGTAGGGATAGGCAAGCATTCAACACTTCTGGTTCTTACCTGAGTGTACAGGATTCAATAACTATCCGGCAAATATATCTGTCTGGACGCGGTCCTCTAGTTCAGACCCCGATTGGGCCATGGATTTTTTTTCCACTGCGCCTCAGTACCAGTAATACGCCAAATTAATTACGATAATGTTGTAGGAATGAGGAACGTAGGGTTTTATAAGAAATGAACACACATTTACATGAAGGTAGAGTGGGAAATTAGTAAGTTAAAATCACACTCAGTACACTTGATTTCCTCGTTACAGGCAATCTTGTTCAACCATAGATCTAGGAGACCTTGGTTTGATTCCAGGGTAAACCATTATATGGGCTCATCCTTCTATTCAATCAGTACGTAGACTATTTAGCTGCTAGGACAGAGTGTATTATTAGACTAGCATTCATATGTTAAGTTAGTCTATAAGCCTTAGGGATTGAAATAATATGTACGTTTAGAAAGTGCACATTAAACACCTTTAAAATAAATCATACCAGAATCAGTGGCTGCAATGTATAAGGTGCTACTCTCAGAGTAGACTAGACTGCTGATGACGAAGAGATCGAGGTTTGAACCTCAGTCAGGTGTAATGAGGGTGTTTTTTCGCTAAATGGTTTTCCACTTTCCTTTAATGCAAATGCGATTACACTTCCTCTAAATATAACCTTACTACTCCCTAAAACCATTAACGCAATTAGTATTTAAGTTCAGAAACCGAACGGATAATAAGACGCGTTGCTTAAAAAAATATTCCTGATATCAATTTTTAGCAAAAGTGAGTGAATTGCCTTTGTTTAGAATATTGGTAGCCTACCTTGGTGTAAGACACATACATATACCCTAGCTACTTCGATTTTAATATGTAACATTTCAAGAAGCCTCTATGTACTGTATATCTAAACATAAGTGGCAATAGCTCGTTCTCATTAGCTAAAATATTTCCAATCAAACTTTAATTAAATACATTATTAAAATTATTATTATTGACATCTTTAATCGATATTAGAAATGTTAAACTCAATACCTTGATGTTTTTTGTTCTTATTGGTGTCAAAAGGATCGATAATTGATTTTCGGTACTTAAATTCTTATATTTCAAATTCCATTGAAGGAATATTCTGCTATTGAAACGAATCAGTAAAATTCAGAATCAGGTGATTTTTCATTTTGCAAATTATTTATTTATTTGCTGTTTAAGTAAAGTGTTGACACATTTTAAATGTTCTTAACATGAACTTTGTATTCTTTGTATTCATATATAAACACTATATTTTTTGGGTATGGTAGTATATATATTATATATTTTTTTCAAATTCAATACAGTATGATTGAGTCTACATAAATATAAGCTATAGCATGTTTAGTATTTCCCGACATATAAACAAATTTAAGATATAAACATTAAGAAATCGGAGTATCGAAATATCGAGGCTAGAATTTATTAATTGGAATTGAGAAAACCACCTCAAATATATAAGCTCAAATTGAATACTTTTTTTTTTACTCCGTGTCTTTCTACGCGTCTGAATAGATACATTTATTGACTTTTTTCACTGGAATCGGTGGGCACACAAGTTAACTATCAAGAACATCTTGTTTGGTTAGCCGAGGTTTGAATACCAGCTGTGTGTCTTGAGGGTCTTTTCCCTCAATTATCTCCCGATCTTTTCCCATACAAATGCTGATACATTTCCTCTAACTATGTCTTCCTAATCTCTACTGCATTGGCGTAATTAAGATGCGTATATCCCTAATGGGTTATAAGGGGCTGTGGATTTTATTTTGTTTCTTTGGTCTATCTGTAACCTATAAGCTAACTAACAAAGAATGAGGAGGAAGATTTTTAAGGATATGCACCAACCTGAAAATATTATTAAAATATACTTATAAACCTAATATAGTGTTTTACCTTTTATGACATTTTACTTATTGTTAACACCCTATTAATAACACTTTTGATAAGTCATTTCTTTATATTTTACCATATACTGAATATATATCACCCCGTCTTACTAACTTTTCAGTTCATACACATAAATGATAATTACTCTTAAAAGGTAGGGATGAGGAAGGAGGCATTTTTGAGGTAGTACACCCGCATTTACGTGGAAGGAAAGTGGGAAACAATTTAGAAAAAGCATCCTAAATGTACCCGATCTGGACTAAAACCCCTATATACCTGTCATCAGCAGGCCAGTCCAACACGAGAGTGACGCCTTAGACCATTCATCCACTGAAGCTGGTTATTTTAATATATATAGTAAATTATGCAATGACTAATTACACATCGAAAAAATGAACCTTGGCGCTGAAATGGCTAGCTAACAGCACGGTTTCACGGAACTCTCTACATCTACAACTTACTTTACGCCTCTCTTGCATTATATCCTCCAAGTCAGTCACGACTCCACCACATAATAAATAGTATTTACCTAGTTGCAGTGACTGGCAGGCTGTACACTGATTGATGGCTGAGTATTAGCAGATGATAGCTTGTCTCTCTCTCTTCCTCTGATCTCTGCCGTGATTATCTCCTGAGATACCGCCATCCCACAGGAAAATAAAAATGATTGGGATTTCTTACAGGGGGAGGGGGTGGGGCAATGTCATTGCTCGACCTCTTGTTTTAAGATATATTTTGTAAGCCATGTATTTGTCACAAGATAATACATTTTTAGCGATAGCTTTCTATTTCATAATAAAATAAATCAATTTTAAGCTTAAATTTTTTCTAAGCACTGCGTCTAAGACGCTACTAACAATCAGAGTTTTACGCATATTAACTAATTACGCTATTGTGTTTAGGATGAGGAAAGTTTAATTTTGAGGAAATGTACCGGCATTTGCGTTGACATAGATGGTGGAAAACCATTTAAGAAAAAAAAACCTCTCAGTACACTCTAAAGAGATTCGAAACCCGATATACCAGTCTTTGGCATTCAAGTCTCTTGTGAGATTGACGTCTTATATCATGCGGCCACCGAGGACTGTAAGGTTTCAATTTAATCAAGTTAATTTATGCAAATTACATATAAAGTCAAGGGCTATACAAGATTTATATGGTTTAGGTGTTATAGAGATTGGCTAGTAATATAAGAATTGCATCGGTGGTCGTATGGTCTAACGCATCACTCTCGGGTTAGACTAGATTGCTGGTAACGGGGAGATTGGGTTTCTAACCCCTATGAGGGCAGTTCTGCTAAAGAAAAAAGGCTTGACGGGACTGGTCTAGTAAATTCCCACTCAGCATCACACTTGGACTTATAATAGTGTGGTAATGGCTTTCTTAACGTTTCCGGAGACTGCGAATCTAAGATAATTAATGATTGCCGGAAAATATGGTTTCCATATTAATAAACCACTCTGTTCACCCTGAAAAGTAACACTATTACCTTGATAGCTTAGGCATAGACAATGGCTCTATATGACTAGCTATTCCAGAAGATTCAAAAAATTTTAGACCGAGGAAGCTCTTGCACCAGAAAAAATACACGTTGAAGCCCTCATACATATTTTTACACTAACATTATGAACAATCAACAAAAACTGTTACTGTTATATTTTACAAGTATGAAACTATAAAACAAACGGAAAACCTCCCATGTTATAACTGCATCTTTGCCAAATTTCCTTTATTCAGATTAAAATAAATTGTTAATCCTAATTACTGATGCTATTTTATAGTGTGAATAACATTTAAGTTATATAAAAAACCCACTTCGGTGGCCACGTGGTCTAACGCGCTACTCTCGTAGTAGACTAGACTGCCGATGACGGGGAGATCAAGGCTCAAATCTCGATCGGGTGTATTGAGGGTGGTTTTACGAAATGGTTTTTCACACTCCCTCCACGCAAGTGTGGGTACACTTTCTTGAAATATAGCCTTCTTAATTCCTAAAACCACTAACCTAATTAATATAAAAGCATATATTATCCAAATGGATAGTAAGGCATGGTGCTACAAAATTAAATAAATGTTAAAATTGCTTCATGGAAACTGAGGTAAACATAACAATCCCAAAGGGCTCCACGGAGCACAGTTTGAATAACACTAAGCTACACCTTAGTGGAGCAATGTAAGGGTAGCTACACCTTAGTGGAGCAATGTAAGGGTAGCTACACCTTAGTGGAGCAATGTAAGGGTAGCTACACCTTAATGGAGCAATTCAAGGGTAGCGTACTTCTTCACAGGGTAGGTGAAGGGTACATGCTACCATTTATTCATTTTTTTTATATTAGTCTTAATGGGCATTTTAACAAATTAAACCCATGAAATGTAGGTGTGCATAGGCCTACAAAAATTTCACTAATTTACGCACAGTTAAGAAAAAATTTAATGTAATTTCTTAGAATGAGTGAGAAATACTATTCACTGACTATGATGATGTGTATTATTGCCAGTTTTCTTTTTTTTTTTTACATATTTGGAACTTTATAGCAACTGACTTGAAATAAGGATATTAATTTTATTCAATTTATATAAATTTAAAATTGTATGAGCTTGTTTAACAAATTGGGAACCAAACCGGGGACATAAATCTTATTTTTAGGACTGTCCCCAAGAATCGGGGATGAGAAGTCATCTGCCTTACCTTAGAGGTCACTAAATATATTATATTCGTTCATTACATTATTTTGTGTGTGAATGGTCAAATGGATAGTGAGGGGTAGGGAATAATTTTACGAGTACAGTCCTTTTGCGTACCCTGGGAAAAACCCGTAAGCCGCGTCTGCTCTATGCCCAATCTAAACACCAATAGTTCTACATCCGCATCATGGAGCACGTGGACTAAGTGTCAAGACCATCTATACAGATTTTCCGGTGATGGCGAGATCAGGATTAGAGGGTGGTTTTCCCCTAATGATTTCCCACTCTTCCTCCACACAAGTGTTATTAGATTCCCTTTAGTTTATACATCTATATATGTATATTCCCCCTCCTTACAGAATCATAGTACCTATTGGGATTATATGCATACAATGATTACGATAATAGAATTATGGGGAGGAAGGTAGAGTTTTAGAGGAAATGTATCCTTATTTACTTGGAGGGAGAGTGGGACACCACTTACATTTGTTTATATGTATATACCCGCTTCGTTGGCCGCGTGGTCTAACGCGCTACTCTTGTAGTAGTCTAAACTGCCGATGACGGGGAGATCAAGGTTCGAATATCGGTCAGATGTACTGAGGTAATTTCTAAAAGGGTTTTCCATTCTCACTCTACGCAAATGCCGGTAAACTTCTTTTGATATAACTTCCCTAAACCCTAGTCGGTTATTAGTGACCATTAGCATTATTATAAGCGAATAACCCGAACGGTTAGGAAAACGCGTTTCTTAGATAAAAATCACTTCCTGTACCATCAGCCGGGATTTTAACCTCAGTCTACCAGTCACTGGCAATCCAGACTAACACGAGAATGATGTATTAGACCATTAAACCACTGATTCGGCTTAAGGATAATATAAATATTAAATACATATAAAGTAATACTAATAACTTAATAAAGTTGAATGTTATCAATGCAAATCGCATAAAACAATGTTTGATTTTCTACTTGCTAACTATCCGTTCTCCACACAGGATGTGTTTTATAATAAATATACAATGTTAGAGGAATTGTATAAACTTATGTAATGTTAAATCTTATTCAGAAAATAAACAAAATTAAATAAACAACTATTTAATAAACCTGTAATAAAATAAATTATATAAATATTACTTAAAAAAAAATTATTTGAGGTATTTAACGTCCACTTTCTGAAGCGACTGATTACATCAGCACACAAGAATTTATATGAGCAAGAACTAAAGAGCCTACCAATTTTTCCAGGAAAGATATTTTTCCATAAATTCCAGGGCTATTTTAGATCCCACAATCGACATGAAACCAAAGGCTACTTACCCTCCGAAGGAAGTTGTGCTACGGATTTTTATCGCTCAAGAAAAATCCGTGGCCCTCAGCTAGGTTTAAACCACGAAAATCGGGTCCTTAGGTGAGCACTTTACCCCAGGGTCAACATTATTATTATTGATCTCATCCCTGCTTCCCATAGTTTAGGAACTAGAGCTCTTAAGTAGGCTAAAAAGTAGTGCCTCAACTTTCTTTCAAGATGGCCGTCACGTATAATTTATATCAAGAAACTTTAAAAGTTGGTCCAATGAAAAGTCGATGGTTAGAAGCTGAAAAAAAGACTAAAATGTAGTGTTTTATAACCACCATCTTAAAAAAATTACATAGATTTTAATTAACCTATATATTAACCGGACGTCCGAGCTATGGTCTTGCAAAATTTCAGCACAATCACTGTCGTGGTTTTTGAGTGGATGAATTACAGACATACATAAACACACTCGCATTTAAATATACCTATTAGTAGGATAAGTTTCTTTCTAACAGAAACCTACTATAGGCCCCTAAATGACTGAAATGCCATCACGCATCAAACAGAAACAAGAAATAAATAATCTCTCTTATTCGATTTTTCCATTCAGTGCAATTATGCAGTGACTATCTGAACTGAGCAATGATAATGGTAATTACCCAAAATGGCGGCCACCTCCCTCTTCTATATTTCTACCGCCCGAGTCCACACAGACAGAAACATAGGCCTTTAAGCGCGCGTTCATTTCATTACCATATTACTGGATATATCTTTTTTTTAATAAAAAAAAAAGTTTTGTCGCCCTTAGCGACATACCTTTTAACTTTTTTTTTTTTTGTTCCTTCTACCAAATTGTGTCTGTGTGCTGGTTGAGTTACCGTAAAAACGTTCCTGTCCAAATCTTTAATTATATCGTCAAACAAATTATCAAACGGTGTCATTTCCACCGCATGTTTAAAATGGAAATGTGATTTGCTCCAAGCGAATCAAACCAGAACCTGTTCACAGAACAGACATGAATATCATTTTGTCTTTGTGTGGGGCTTTGATAGTTTACCAACAGTATTTTTCAGTCTTATTATTTAATTCGAAAGAGTAGGTAACAAAATATATTCTTTTTACATAAAAAAAATGCTTATTATAAAGTGTAAATTAAAGTTGAAAACACTTTCTTTGTCAAAGGATTACTTTTTAGTGTTTTTTTAAGGTTCTGAGGCCTGAGTATAGCCTTGTCTGTTTTTCTGGTTTCAAGGAAGTTGGAGCTCAAACCCCAACCTGGTGTACCAAGGAATATTTTCTTGAAATGCTCTTACCCACTCTCTTTGCTAGAAAATATAGGTACATTTACTCTCAGTTCTACCTTTCTCACTCCTGTCCCATTAATGTGAATAGTTTGGATGGGTAGTAAGACGTAGTGATACATGTATATGTGTGTATATATATTTTTTTAAACATACAAATAATTACGTTATAGCTTACAGTGAATTCAAAGAAGTGAAGAAATAAGTTTCATCAATTATGTCTTTACGTGAAGTGAATTATGATCTAGCACTTAACTTGTTTGATTGTAGACCATCAAGGCTATCCACATATTTACACTAACTTGGCAGAGGCGTTTAAGGTATTGTTTAGATATACTCGAATTTCAGGGAAGGTAACTGGGAACCATCTTTGTAAAGTTAAGTAGGCCTACCCGAGGTACACCCAGCCATAATACAAGCCTTACCCACTTCAGTGGCTGCATGGTCTAAGTACGGGATTCAATCCAAATTGGATGTAGACTACGGAAGTTTTTTTCCTAAATGGTTTTCTACTCTCTCTACAAGTAAATGCGGGTACACTTCCTCTAAATTCAACCTTCATCATCCCTAAACCATTAGCGTAATCAGTACAAAAGCGTTTAGCCCAAATGGGTAGTAATACGTGGTGCTGAAGAAGAAAAAACACCAGCCTTGATATCCCTGTCACAGGAAAATCAAACCATAAGAGATAATCATTATGTAATCTCCTCCATTACCCAGTATCCTTATCTTTCTTTTGAGCCAAATATCTTCCTAAGCACTTGGTTTTCGGGCAACGTGAATTTCTTATAGCTTATTCAATATTTAAATATTTAGTAAGGCACTTTGTTGTTGTAAACCTATTTTAATACAGTTGTTGATTACAATTATAAGTGAACTTTCTATCAATGGTTGAATTGTCTAACCCGTTACTCTTTGTCTTTATTAAAATATATTGTGATACATATTATTAAAGTATTTAAAAAAATGTCTCAAATTTTAATTTTAGAATATATTTTAGATAAATTAGTTTCAAAAGGTTCAGGAATATTTTATGTTATTTCAAATTAATATTCAAAATGGTCCAATAAATAAAGGATTATCGTGTAGCATTTTCTCAGTAACCTTTACAACACTGTAAATTAACTATAATAAATTTTCATTTAAAAAAATATTCAAAGTCTTAGAAAATTCTAAATATGTTAAATATTATGCGCATATAATAACAGGTATTTTCCTTTAAAATAAAATCACACATTTTGTTTTTATAATAAATGTCAGGACAGAACTACATAAAATTTCCCAAGTTTCAACCCTCGTCAAAGTAAAATTATCAAGGGTGGATGTTTGATTCTGGCTAAAAACAATCATTTTGTCTCCTAGCCATAAAAAACAAAATTATAGGTGAGCAGATATTTGAACACATTCTTTTGAAATATTCTGTCGCCTGCAACGATATAAATACATTAAAATACCCCGTCCACATTAAAAATGCGAAATTCTTTTATAGTCTCGACTTGTTGAAATGTCTTTAAAATGTCTTCCTCCTAGGTATTTGGTGAATCATGCTCAGCGTGAAAATGATGTAAGACACAAAATTAGAAAAGTATGTGCTCCATCGGTTAACGTTTAATATAGGCTATATATTTTATAATCGAATCTTACTACCCATTCAGGCTATACGCATATATGAGGTAGGAAGGAGGAAGGAAACATTTTGGAAGTATTTTACCCACATTTACATGGAGGAAGATTGGGAAACCATTTAGTAAGAACCACACTCAGTAGACCCAACTGAGATTCGAGCCCTGATATCCTCGTTATCAACAGGCCAGTCTAACAAGAGAATTACACCTTAGACCACTCAAACATTGAAGCGGATGTTGTATATAATATGGGCTAATAATATTCTTCTGAAATTTAATTATACTCACTAATTAAAATTGATTAATAATTTTTCTCTTCTAAGCGCCTTAATAAATGTTACTAAAGCAAACAGTGTTATAGCTTTTGAACAGCTATTAAAAATAAGTTTATTTAAGAATGTTTTTAGATTTCCCCCCACAAATGGGTTGGTATTAATATTACTCAATTTCTCCAATTTTATTTTCAAATTAAAACAGTTTTAGAATTTTAAAAACAAAATTTTGGATAGGGGACACTATACTAACCAATTTTCAGTATTCTAAGAAACCGTATTGGGAAGCGGGGGCCAAACGTCAAGCTCATATAGTTTCTTTTTGGGGGGTTAGGAAGGGTGAGAGTGTCAAAGAGAGTGGGGGTCAAATCCTTGCTGGATGTGCCGAGAGTGGTTTTAACTAAATGGTTTCACAATCTCCCTCCACGCCAATATGCGTACAGTTCCTTTAAATTATATTTTTTAAACTTTACCCCATTAATTTAATTATATATATATGTGGTGCAAACATGCAGTACAAATCTAAGTTAATTATGAGATTTATTTCGAAACCTGATGGTTTTGATCCCAAATGAGTGTGACTCTTTTAAACCTTTGAGCTAAGCTTGAATAGGAAGACAATTTTATATTTGTATAGATAGTCGTGGAATAGAATATTTAATACTCTAAGGTAATAAAAATAATTATCTTAATCTAATAGAAATCTTCACACAATAAATATAATTAATATTTAAGGGCGGCACTAACTTAAGGGAAAATATTGTCAAACTGCGATATTTCTTTTCGGAAAGGTAGTTATGCATTTTTCTCACCTTTAACGTGAAACGTAGTTGAAAATGAGCTAATTTTATCTTTTAACAATCTTTTTAAATTCTTTGTATCCTCTTCGATTGACGCATGATCTAAGATGCTAATCTAGTAATATACTAGAATGCCGATGATGGGAAGATCGTGGTTCAATCCCGGTTGGGTGTAGTGAGGCTGGCTGTTCCTAGATGGTTTCCCAATCTCTCCACACACATTCTGGTACAGTTATTCTAGATTAAATCCCCCTAATTCCTAATCCATTGGCATAATTAGTATGCCCTACATAAGCGTATAGCTCGAATGGATGAAAAAAAATGGTGTTAAAGAAATTAAATTATAAAACATATCCACACCTTTCACCTTCATTTTTGCTTAGATCATAAGTATTTTGAAACAAACCCCACTTCTTAAATAACACCAGATATCTGGACGTTTGCAACGCGTTTTACTTAGTGCCCTGGTAGGTAGCCCCCTTAAGAAACCATACTTCTTTTTCCCTAAGTAAATAAAATACATGTGTTTTGTATTATTAGACGCATCCTGATTATTGATTTAATAATTCACGTAGCTTAACAGCCCAGGTTCGGATACCATAGCTGGGTATACATTTTCAACATAACATATTTTGTTCAAAACATTTACTGAATTAATTTTTTTAAATCTTGAATCATAAGAGTTTTTAAACACATTGAAACTGGCATGTGTGAGATTCAAATGTATTTCGATTTTTAACAAGTTTTTTTTAAAACTTTTCAAATTAAACTATACAATAAATTGAAAGTTTAATTAATTACATACGGAGAACTCTATTGATTTTAACGAATTTTCAATAGCCTTCAATTTCAATCTTGCTAGTTTTCAAACTATGTTTTTATCTCTAAAATCAAAGTGCTAACTCCCCCTCATAATAACGTAAAAACCTTCATTCAACTATATAAACGAGAGTACATTAGCTTCCTTAACTCATGACAACCTATGAAAATAATATTTTTTTTGCCACTTTCTGAGAGCGGATGATACTGCTGGATGTCTTAATATTTAAAATTGATATTTATTGATGTTGCAGCGATGGGTGAGTGTTCTAAGGCGTTAGTCTTGCATTTAACTTGACTGTCGTTGATAAATAGATCAAGGTCCATATATACAAATAATATCTTAGTGGACTAGATGTGGTTTTACAAATGTGATTTTATAAATTCTCTAGCCACACTAAAGCTGGGACATACAAGTCACATTCTCTCAAATCCTTAGTGTAAGTCGCTAATTGACTTGTTTAGATAGGCTTTTATAGTATTTATTTGTTTCTAAAACCAGATAGCCTTTATTAACATTATAAAAGGTCCTAAAAAACTGTATCTGGGATTCCATTTTTAAATACCTTCAGAAATATTTGACCAGTTTAAGGATTTTTTTTTCTGTAAGTAGTGTGGCAACACTGTAAGATTTATTCTGACCTTTTATTCATTTATTTCAATACATTATGAAATTACGGACAATTTTTTATGATTAAATGGTACAAGAGCATTATTTTCAATTATTCTAATCCACTATTGAACGCAAACAATATTGTTAGGTTTCTAATTTTTCCAGGAATGGAAATGTCAATGCTATCAACACTTTCAAAGTATGATCCTTAACTGCGGGTGACCTGGTGGTCTAGGGGTAAGGTGTCGGACTTCTGTGCTGGAGGCCGGAGTTCAATCCTTGGTCCCGGCAAAGATTTATCTGACTACAAACCCTTCCTTCACTTATGACAAGACATCTTGTGCATGTGGGGAATGCCAGGCCTCCACCGTGGTTCGGATTCCACGTTAAACTGTAGGTCCTTCATTTCATCTCATAATCACCCTTCCATTACACATTAGCGTAAGTGCGTATAACCCGAATGGGTAGTAAGACGCGGTGCTAATAATAATAATAATAAT